>CACVKS010001050.1:0-12186 GCA_902749335.1 Acanthamoeba triangularis
GTGCAGGCGCGGTGCAGGCGCGAGTCGTGGAAGGGCGACTCGACCAGGGTGGCGGCCTTCTCGGTGAGCCGCGGCAGGGCCGGGATGACGCCGTGCGCGATCCGCTGGTCCGCGTAGCACGCCTCCGGATCCCACCCCATGTGCAGCTCCGAGTAGTACCTGCACCGTTGGTCAGCCAATTAGCTTGTGTCGTGTCGTGTCGTGTCGTGTCGTGTCGTGTGTAAAGTACTCGAGCAGGTCCTCCCAGCCGATCCAGAAGACGCCGTTGTCAAAGTAGTGCTGAGCGGAGAGATCAAAGTCCAGGTCCTGCTGCACCTCCGCGGTCCAGCTCTCTGCGTCGTGCTCCGACCACTTGCCGCGCCAGCGGTGGGCCGCCCACGGGTTCTTGAGCTTGACCAGCCGTTGGCCGTCGCGCGTGCATCGGACGTCCAGACACGCGTACGCGTGGAACGGCAGGAGCCCTTTTGGTGTACGCAAACATTCAGCGCGCGTCGTGTCGTGTCGTTATTCGTGTGCGCGTCGTGTCGTTGGTCGTGTCGTGTCGTGTGCGGGCGTGGGCAGTACCGCTGGGGTGTGAGGTCCGGTAGAAGGAAGGGATGGCGGGGTCCAGGTCCGACTCGGCCAGCCCGCCCGTGGCAAACACCACCAGGCACTTGCCCTCACTGAATCCCCTCTCGAGCTTGGTCCTGCGTTGCAAGACCGCACACGGCACACACGGCACACACCGCGCCACCGCACGCACCGCACGGGCACACGACATACGGTACTGGGTCGGTAGAGTGCGACGCGCGCGGGGGTGGCGGGAGATGGCGTACCAGAGTAAGTCGGTCTTCCTCGAGTCGGCCACGAGGTCGCTGAGCGACACCGCCTCGGGGACGAATCCGAAGAGGGTCTGCATGTCACTAGCCGCGTGCGTGCCGTGGATGTAGGCCCCGCCCTTGACCTTCATATAGGCCTTCTCAATCAGGCTCGCAAACACCTCCGACCTGCGTGTGTGTGTGTGTGTGTTGTGTGGATCGGTCTCGAAGTTTCCCTTGCGGCGGGCGGGGTGCAAAACGCACTTGTTGGTGGAGAAGGTGCACAGCGGCCGGCCGTCCATGTCGAGCGGGAAGAAGTCGTCGACCACCACCTTACGCAACGCACCATTCCTGACCGAGTCACATGCGTGCGTGCACGTGTGCCGCGCGGTGTCGAGGAATGCATGCAATGTGACGTCAGCAATGCTAGGAATGCACTGGGCTGGCCTGGGCTGGCCTAGGGAAGCAAAGTGTACCAGAAGAAGCGGAAGGCGTATTTGCCCGAGGGGTTGTAGACGGGCAGGCCCTTCTCGTTTTGGGGGTGCACCGAGGGACCGAGGATGTCCTTGCCGAACCTGTCAGTACGGCGGTGGTTTCCCTTTCTATGTCAGCACACGCACGCATCACACGCACAAACACCACACGCGCGCACGACGTACTTGAGTTTGTGATTGGCGCCGGCGGCCAGGGTGGCAAGGAACGCGCAGTCGCCCAGAATGTTGCTCTGTGTCACCGCGTACGGACTCAACCCCTCGCCTATGTGGTGGGTGGAAATTGTGAAACAAAAGAGAGAGAAACTATTAGCCCTGGTGAGGTCCCACCGACGGCCTGGGGGGAGAGTACCGATGAGCATCTTAGGCTGAGCGATGAACGACGAGAGCCGCATCCACGATGAAAACTTATTCGCTTGTTCCTATTGTCGTGGTGTGTCGAGTCGTGAGAAAAAAAGAACGTTCTAGGAGTAGAATGAGAGTGCAAGATTGCTGGTACTACCTTGACAAGCATCAACTGGCCGTCCGGATCCTGAAAGCAAATAGAGTGGTAGGTAGTGGTGGAGGTGAGCCCCACACATGGGGGGGGGGTAAGATGGTTAGGAAAAAAGAGGCGTACGGTGTAGGAGATGTCGTCGGGGTAGAAGAAGAGCTCCTCGTCGATGTCCCGCTGCGTCCACTCGGGAAAGGCGCACGCCAGCTTCGAGGCTTCATCGCCTTCGCTGTCATCGGCCACAACCACCACCATCGCCTTCTTCTTCTTCCTCGCCGCGGTGGCGGTCGCCTTTTCCTTCCCCTTCTTCCTGGTGAGCGACGCCTCCTCCTCCTCGTCGTGCTCCTCTTCTTCCTCATCTTCACCTTCTTCATCTTCTTCATCTTCGCCAGCAGACACCAACGGCGTTTCGCTGTGGCGGAGGTCGGTGTGGCCTGGGGCACAGAAGACAGAAGAAGAAGAAGAAGTAGAAGAAGTGTAAGAACAGAGCCGACGGCGAAAGGCGACGACGACGAACCCTTGGTGTCGCTGGGCTTGGTCGGTTTGCGCGGTGACTTGACCGGTTTCTCCTTTTCGGCGGGCTTGGCCTGGGCACGCGCGCAGGTGAGCGAAAGCTGGGGGTCGCCCACGGGTCGGGCCGGGGGTGCTTTTTACCTTGATCTCGGGTCCGTCGCGGCGGACCTTGAGCACAGTATTGGGGTTCTCTTGTGACGTCTGCTCCATCCGACGCAGGTCGACATCAAACATTTCAATCGCGGGCTGCACCTCACACGCACGACACGACACACGCACGACACGACACACGACACACGATCACCGCTGTCAGCACCAGGCAACGCCAGTGAGGAAGAAGCAGGCGCACCGTCATGAGGCGGACGCTGAGGGTGCCGAGGCACGCCTGGTAGGCCTCCTCGAGCTCTGCCGTGGTGCTCTTGTCGTACTCCTGTGCGTGTGTGGGTGGACCAACCTTTTGTCACTATCTCTACCGCTAACAAGGGTCCTTGTGGGTCTCACCTCCCAGAAGCCGGCCTCGCCAGGCTTGCCTCGCTTCTTGGGGTTCTGCCAATACCATCGCACCTTGTGGAGAGAATGGGAGATTTGATTTAAAAGCAACATCAAGCTATAATGACAAAACCAGACTTGAAGTAAAGTATAAAGAATGAAACCACTAACACTGTTCAGCTTGCACCTTCTTCTTGCCCGCTGCCCAACGGCGCACCGCCTCCATATCGTACTTAAAAAAAATATGTTTTATTCTATCCAAAGGTTTGTTTGATTTTCTCTTTTCTCTTTCAAGAGAAAAGTTACAGAGAAAAGTTGATCAATATAACCGTTGTTGTTTCACCTGGAAACTGGGCAGAACTTCGAAGAACGAGGCTGCCGGGAGGGAAAGCAGCTTTTTTCTGCATCCTTCTCATCCACACACATCCACATCCACACCATCAGCTAACAGCAGCCATGCGCCGCACCATCACGTTCTGCTCGGTCCGTCCCAACTTTGCCAAAGTAGCCAGTCATGGCCCGGCGCTCAAGCGGGCGGCCTGCCCCCTCATCACGCTCTCGCCCGCTGCCAGGGGCTGCATGCGCCCCCTCACCTGCACTGCCTCATCATCATCATCTTCTTCATCTTTAACTTCTTCCTTCCTGCTGGCACATCTGAAACCTTCCGCAATCCGCCCCAGCAGCAGCGGTAGGCGGCAGCTCTTCACAGCCACCTCCAGCCGCACGGCAGCCAAGACCACCTGCACAACCGCCACTACCACTACCACCCCCACTACTACACTACTCGCCAGCGGCCACCGCTTCGGGGCGGCCACCAAGACCGCCATCCGCTCCATCCGCATCGAAGGGTTCGCTCTCTACAAAAATCTTTTTGAGTTTTTTTGTTTTTTGTTTTGTTTTTAATTCTTTTTCTTTCTTTTATTCCCATTAGGCGCCCGCCCAGGTCCTACAACGGCCTGATGGGCGACCTGGGCGTGGCCGCGCCGAGGTCGGACAACACGGCGTGGCTCCTCATCGGCGGCCTGGCCGCGCTGGGCCTGGGCGGCATCGCCCTGTCCGGCTACATCAACCAGGAGACCACCACCATCCCCACCYACGGCGACCTYACYACACACMGGCTGCGCGCCACCTACGGCTACACGCTGGGCGGGCTGGCCRCCACSGCCGCGAGCGCGGTGGTCCTGTTTCGCGTGGGCGCGGCCCACCGCGTGGTGGCCATGAACCCGTGGCTCTTCATGGGCGCCAGCCTGCTCGGCACCATCGGGTCCCTCATGGTCATGCAGTCCCTCCCGCCCGAAAACACCGTGGCCAGGTACGACACGCACACGACACGACACGACACGCACACGACACACAACGCGGTGATGACGTGGCATGGATGGGGCAGGCATCTGGCGTGGGGCGTGTTCAACGCGTGCAACGGGCTGGCGCTCTCGCCGGTGGCGATGCTGGGCGGAGCGGTGGTCACCAAGGCCCTGGTGGCGACCGGCGCCGTGGTCGGCTCGCTGTCGCTGGTGGCCGCCGCCGCCCCGAGCGAGTCCTTCCTCTGGATGGGCGGTACGTCATGCTTGGGCCCCGACCACCCTCAAACCCGGGCCGAATCGAGCGTCGCTGACCGTCTGCGTGTGCTGTGTGGTTGTGACAGGCTCGCTGGGCGTTGGCCTGGGCGTGGTGATTGCGGCCAGCATGGGCCAGATGTTCTTCCCCGCCTCGGCTTTCCTCACTGGCATCACCCTCTACGGCGGCCTGGTGCGTGGGGTGTCATTAATGGTCGTGTGGTTGGTGGTCGCGTGCTGAAGAGGTGCCTCGTGTATGTGTGACAGGGCCTGTTCGGGATGATGATGCTGTACGACACCCAGCGGGTGATGCACAAGGCCAAGACGGACGAGGTGTACGACCCCATGACGCAGAGCATCGCCATCTACCTCAACACCATCAACATCTTCGTGCGGATGGCGACCATCATGGCCAACAACCAGGGCAACCGCCGGCGGTGAGGGGCCAATGGGCACGCACACGGTATCCAGTTTGTTACTTAGTTTTGGCCAATGGCAGCACTTTGTTACGTTTTGGCCCAAGCGAAGTGCCCACTTTGTTACTTTGCCACCGGAGTTCAGTAGCCAATTGGCGACTGGCGTGAGCTATAAAACTGGGGGACCACCACAAAGTCCTCCATAACCACAACCCGAATGCAGGCACAATACACACAGAAAGGACGCAGCCGAGTCAATTACCACCCGAAGGAGTCCCGCATCATCTTTACCCCAGCCCCGCGCTACAACGATCGACGCGGAGGACCCATCGCACACCGAGTGGGGGACATCTTGTGGGCGAAGCGCTTCCTCGGGGAAGGGGCCAGCCAAGCGCTGTTCCACCACGCAGGCATCGTTTCGAAAGTCGACCCGCAAGGTGGTGTGCTCGAGGTGCAAGACTTCGGGCCAGGGTCTTCTGGGCAGGAAATCCACCTCGCCGAGGCTCTCCGCGGCTTCTACACCAAGCCACGCGTTCTCTGGGGCAACGAGTTGACCACCGCCTTCCCCACCGAGGACACCTTCGTCTATGCCAGAGGCCCAACCACAGAAACGGAGGCCCGCGAAGTGCTTCGCCGCCTGGCCGACTCTCGTGGCGTATCTCGCCGGTACTGGCTGCCGGAAACCAACTGCCAGTACTACGCCACGGAGATGCGCTATGGTGTGGGCGAATCGGGAGAAGGAAAGGCAGCTCTAGCAGCCTTGCGGGAGGGCAACGCTGCTGGATGCGAGGCCGTTCGCCGGTTCCGCGCCGAGTACGGCGACTCTTGGCTGAAGAAGGGCCCTGAGGCATCGCTCTGGAACTCCATTCGCCACATCATCCTCGGGATGGTGGTCATCATTTTCTGTATCTTGCTGTACAGCTCAGCCACGGTCCTCACAGCGGGTACCTCTTACCTCGCCCATCGCCAGGCGCACTTGGACAACAAGCGCATGGTGGATGGCATTCCCATTGTATCTTTCACAGCGTAATCATCATGATTAAAGCATCGAGTGCAGGTGGTGGGGGCAACGCCCTCGCACTCTTTGTCACTCCGCCTTGTTTGTTGTGGCCACGAGACCTTGCATTTTTTTCCCCTCTTGATTTCATAGTGGGGTACCTCCTGCCTCACTTGGCTTCGTACCAGGTGCTGCCGGCCTTGCCGTCCACGGCGAGCTCCACCAGCAGCTCCTCGCCCTCGGGCATGGGGTTCTGCATGACCTCGATCAGTCGCGCCAGCGCCTCCTCGGCCGATTCCTGCACGAGCCGGGCCCCCTCCCTCAGCACCGAACTACCGTGCGTCGCGTGTGTATCGTATGTGTGCGGTGTGTGTCGTGCGTGCGGTGTGTGGGTGTACCGCGGGTCCCTCGAGCATGAGCTCGTCGTGAACCTGGAGGATCATCTTCCACCCCCACCTTCGCAGCAGCTCGTCGTGATGCGCCAGCACCATCGCATTGATTACAATGTCCGCCGCTCCTCCCTACGTTATTCATGCAATACACACGACACACACGACACACACACACGACACGCACACGACACACAACACGCGCGTGTGTTAACCTCTGGCGGTAGACGCGAGACAGAGAGGTTCACATGGACAGGCCTACCTGGATGGGCGTGTTGATGGCCGCACGCTCGGAGTGGCCGCGCATCATGGGCTTGGGGTGGTTGATCTCCGGCAGCGGCCGGTAGCGGCCCATGAGGGTCTTGGTGAAGCCCGTCTTGCGCGCCGTCCTGATCGTGTTCTCCTGCCACTGCAGTACCTCGGGTCGATCCGAGTACCTGTGCCCATGTCCCCAACCGTTCAGCGAACCACACACGACACGACACGACACGACACGACACGACACGACACGACACGACCAACGACACGACCAACGACACGACACAATACCATCGCTGGAGAGTGTCTTTGGCCTCCTGGAGGCTGACGCCCCAGTCCTTGGAGAGGCCCATGGCCGTCTTGCCGTAGGCGATCGAGAAGTTGAGCGTCTTGGCCCGCTTGCGCTCCGTCGCGAATACGTCCTTCAGCAGCGGCACCGGCGGCTTGCCCTGCTCGACCAGCGCGCGGTCGTCAGGCACACACAATCCTTGTGTCGTGTGTGTCGTGTGTGTCGTGTCGTGTGTCGTGTCGTGTCGCACCTCGCCGCCCCACTCGAGCAGGACCTCGCCCTTATTGATGGCCTCCTGTACGTGCGAGTACATGCCGACCGCCGTACGCGAATGGAAATCGCCTCCCTGTCACGTGTGCGGTGCGCGTAAGGAGTTGAATTCCAAGAATGCACGGCACACACAATACGACACGCACACGACACGCACACACGACACGACACATGCGGGGGGGGGGGGCACTCGCAACCTTTTGGAAGGCGTCGATCATGGAGCGGCACTTGGTCATGTGTGCCAGCAGTCGCAGCTCCAGCTGTCCGTAGTCGGCCACGATCAGCTTGTTGCCCTTCTCGCACGTGAACGAACTTCGGATCTTGAATCTGGTCGTCACGGTCCGCCCAATGTAGTCCGTTAGCACCACCACCCGCGAGTGCGCACGCGACGGCGCGACGTACATGTCCTTCTCGAGGGCGGGCTGGTTCTGGAGGTTGGGCCGGCGGCAGCTCAGGCGGCCCGTCTCGGTGTTGATGTTGAGCGACGCGTGGATGCGGTTGTTGTGGTCGACTTCGTGCTGGAGGGGCACGATGAAGTTGGACAGCAGCGTGTCGATGGAGGACATCTTCACCAGCGAGTCGATGGCCTGACACGCCTCCGCGCCCGCCTCGCCCTCGGAGAAGGCCTTGTACGCCACCCCGTATTTGGGCGGATTCTGCCACCGGTGGCCACGCAGCCAGTTAGCGTGTGTCGTGTGTCGTGTGCGGTGTGTGCGATGTGTGCGTGCGTGTCGACACATACATCGAATGGCTTGCCGGCCAATTGCTTGAGCACCTCGGCGCCGGCCGCAGGCCAACCGGCCCCTGTGTGGGCTGCATGCAATTGGAGCGAGAAAGCGGGCCTTAGGGGGTTGGTGTCCTATGGCCCGACACACCGTGTGCTGTGGGGAGTACCAATGGCCGGGAGACCGAAGCCGGAGATGCGGATCTGTCGCTTCTTCTTGACCTTGCCCGTCACCGGATCGGGAATGCCTGCCGCCCGGTGTGATTAAGACCGGACGACACGCTCACGGCGCACACGGCCCACACGGCCCACTTGCGCGTTGGGTACCTTCGTCGTTTTCGATGTCAAAGAGGCGTTCGGCGGGCATCATGTCCTCGGTCTTGAGGTTCTTGCAGGGGGCGAAGAAGAGCTGCTGCTTCTGGGCGTCGCTCGTGGGGTTCATATACCGGGCGTCCTGCGCGTGTCCTCCGTCAGCGTCGCATCACACAAATGACACACACACAACACACGCCACGTGCAGGCCACGCAATGAAGAGACCGACCTGGCAGTACTCGCTGGCCCACTCCTTGAACCGGATCTGGTGCTTCTTGGCCTCGGCCACCGCAACCTGCTCGATCTCGGCGAGATAGTCCACGTTTACCTGACCACCACCACGACACGACCGACACGATACGCGATGAGTTGATATACCACGGCGAGGCCACGAATGAGGCGCAACGCGGGTCAGTACCTTGATTCCCTCCCGCTCCATGTCGGTGAGGACCTCGCCGAAGGGCAGCCAGTAGCTCTGGTAGTAGTCCCACATCGTCCGATTAACGCCCGGCAGCGCCTTCTTGCCCTCGTAGACCCACGGCATCTCCCGCAGCTGGTCCTCCAACTTGTCCCTGTTACGCGTGTCTCGCCTTGTTACCAATCCGTGCCAAGGCGCGGTGTGTGCGGTGTGTGTGCGGTGTGTGGTGTGTATGTGTGTGTGTGTGGCGTGTGTGTGTGGCGTGTGTGTGTGTGGTGTGTGYGGTGTGTGSKGTGTGTGCGGTGTGTGCCTCAGTTCGTAGGTGCCACGGGTATCGTAGGTGGAGTAGTAGATCCAGTTGTTCAGGGCCTCGATGCCGGCCTCGCCCCTGCAGACACGCACGCAGCGCTGTTCGTTAGTGTGGCCCTCAGAACTCCCCCCCCCGCGGCGCTGAAGGCGGGGAGCGCGTGCCTCTGAATGGCGTCGAGGTTGGGCACGACGATCTCCTTGCCCAGCGTGCCGTCCTTGAGCACCTTGTTCCGCCCAAAGAGCTCTGCAGCGGCAACGACGATGCGACACGTCGCAGCTTCATCATCACTGACAAGGTACCTTGCCTCCAAGTGCAGGCAAAGGGGAGCGGAGGGGAGGGGAGAAAACAAACCTTTGATTGATCGCTTGGTATCGCCTTCGAGCAACTCGCCGGTGAGGGCCTCGAGCGAGTACTTCTTGCCCACGCTCGTCCGCGCCGCGTCCCACAGACGCGCCCTGATTGTATCGTGTCGTTGGTCGTGTCGGTTAGGAATAGAAAACGGTCCCACGTTGCAAAGCGAGGCGTACATGTGAATGGTGTCGCCACCGAATCCCTTCACGTCGATCCCGTGCCGCCACATCATGGCTCGATCGAAACTGTAGTTGTGCCACACCTGAGAGAGAGAGAGAGAGAGAGAGAAGTCACCAGGTTGAACACGATGATCCCCACATGAGCCGCGCATCCTCACACACACACACACACACACACAGTGGAGGAGCACCTTCTTGATTCCTTCATCCTCAAAGTACTCCTTGAAGAGATCGAGCACCCCGCGGGCGTCGTCCATGTTGTCGATCCACAAGTTGGGACCTACGCGCATTTGGCCACGTTTGCCGTCAATAAAGTCACCCGCAATAATAACCTTTCATTTTTATTTATTTATTTAATAAATAAATAATAATTATTGTATTTAATTATTGTAATTAATTATTAATTATCTATTAAATAAATAAATAAAAATAACAATAATGGTTTTAGAAATAAGAAATAGAAATTAATAAGAGGGGGTAGCGGAGGTTTCTCACTTACCGGTGCCGAAATCGACGTCGGGTCCGCAGTACACGGACGCGCAGATCACTTCGCCGTAGCTGTAGGGGCTCTGTTGCTTCACCTCTGCGATGCGCGGTGAGTTTGATGTTGTTGCCACAATCGCGCGCGGCGGGCGAGTCGCCGTGTTGAGCTGTACGACGTACCGATGTTGATCGCTTCCGTGTCGCAGGCGTGGTAGCGCTCCCTGACGCCCGGCGACTGCAGGATGCGCAGCACCCGGCGGGCCTCCTCCGGAGTGTCCACGATCGTGACGCCCTCGATCTCCACCTTCGGCCTCTTCATCGCCACCGCCACCGACAGAGGCTGTGTGACATCGGCAACGTCTCATTAGTTTCGGGTTGCAGCGCGTCGTGTGCGGTGGTGCGGGTGCGTGTGCGGTGGTATGTGTGCGTGTGATGGTGCGTGTGTTACTAACCGCTGGCGGAGCTTGCACGACCTCTCGAGTTGGATTGTCTAATCGTGGGCGACCACGTGTGGACGAGGTCCGCAGGGGAGCTTCGGCGGCCTGCTCCGCCGCGGTGGGCGGGCAGATCTTGTCCAGCTTCGAAATGATCGATCCGAACGAGTGCTCCCTCAAGAACGCCAAAAACTGTCGACAAGGATCGCACGGTAAATGACACGACACGACCAACGACATGACCAACGACACGCAACACGACACGAACTCAACTAACCTTGTCGCGATTGATGGGCTGTCGCTGCAAGTCTTCGAGCAGGACGGGCATGGGGATGTCGTGGCGCAGCTCCACCAGCGCCAGCGCGCGGCGGATGGTGTCCACGTGCTCTTCAATCCTGTGCATGTCAATCACCGCCTTTAGCTTGAGTCGTCATAGCACGCGCCCGCGTGAGTGGGTCAAGTGCGTACAGTTGTCGCCTCTTCTTGTTGGTGATCTTGGCCGTGTTGGCCAGCAGCTCCTCGACCGAGTTGAACTCGCTGATCAGGGCAGCGGCGGTCTTGGGTCCAATTCCAGGGACGCCGGGCACTGAGGCGCAAGAGAGAGAGAGAGAGTCTTAGCCTTGCCGGAGCGCGCACATGAGCCAACCGAATAGCTGTGGTGATGGTACCGTTGTCTCCGTCGTCGCCCATCAGGGCGAGTACGTCTCTGACTTGCCTGGGCTCGACCTGAAACTTCTTGCGCACCTCGGCTTCATCTGTCGGGCGCAAAGCGTAAGTAACGTGACTCGCATCAAAGTCCCCCCGCGGATTCAACTGCGCGTGCGTGTCGTGTCTGTGTGTGTGTGTGGTGTGTGTGTGTGTTACCGAAGGTCTTCTTGCCCACGGGGTCGTAGAGCTTCACGGTGGGACCCACGAGCTGCATCAGGTCCTTGTCCCTGCTTATGATCGTCACCTGATGGGCGATCGAGTATAAGAGACGCTCTAGCACCAACAGTGAGTTCCGCACGAGGGAGGACGCACTCGGTGGCCCTGAGCCTGCGCGGCCTTGGCGTAGCACGCGATCAGGTCGTCTGCTTCCATGCCCTCGGCCTATCCAGTGTGTCTGGTGTGAGCCAGAGAGACTGCAACGATACACTCAAAGCTTTGCGTGAGAGGAGCTCTATTGCCGTACCTTGATGGTCTCTATGCCGAGAGCTCGCGTTGCGTCGGCCACCAACGGAAACTGCTTTCGGAGCTCCTGTTCGTGTTGCGTTGTGTTAGCTGCTGGCTTCACAGTGAGGGTTGTGGTTGGTAAGCGTACGGCGGAAGGGGCCGACCGGTGCGCCTTGTACTCGCCGTACAGCTGCTTGCGGAATGAAGGCCCCGAGTCCACGAACACGCCTGGCCACGAGCGCACAACAAAACAAACACAAATAATATATATATATATAAATCAATTATTATAAATATGAATTAATGGAATGGTCAGATGCCAGAAGGAGGTACCGATGTAGTCCGCTCTGAAATGGGGATCTTGCAGCATCTTGAGCATGGAACGCGTGTAGGAAAAGAGGGCGGTGACGGCCACCCCCGCACCATTCGTCATCTCGGCTATAGGCGTGTGGTAGGCGCGGTGGGTGAGGAAGGAACCATCGATGAGGATGGTGTGGGGCACATGCTCGGCCAGCGCGGCTTGGTTGTGTTCACCATTGATCTTAATCGCTCCATTTGGCTGCGATTGCTGCGATTCGAGGACAGCGCGTTCGATTTCCGTCACGATCGCGATGGCAGGCGCTGGTGCAGCACGTGTTGATGCAGTGCGGCGAAGGAGGGGAAGAGATGTCGCCGTCGAAGGCTGAAATCGACCTCTCATATTAATTGATGAGATGGAAGATGAAAGGGGCCGCTTGGGCAAATCTAGAACGTGCATAGCTGCAGTTGATCGTAGCATGGTGCCTCCGCCTGCCATGGCAGACATGGTGGCAAACCGAGAGGTGCCCTTGGCAATCCATGCATCAGCTGCCCGCAGCATGCTGC
>CACVKS010001051.1:0-12183 GCA_902749335.1 Acanthamoeba triangularis
AAAATAATCTAATCGTTGTGCGACACCAGGGAGGAGACGAGGCCTCGTACCCATACTGGTTCTTGTAGACGATCTTGGAGTTGCCGAGGGACATGGTACCCACCGTGCGACCGTGGAAGCTGTTGACAAAGGCTGGGACGAGGTCACGAACAAGAAGTGCGTGGTGAGATGGTTGAAGCGCTACACGAGGAAAGAGAAGAAGAGGAAGAAGGCGGCACGCACTGATGATGTTCTGCTTCTTGGTGGCATGACGGGCCAGCTTGATGGAGGCCTCGACGGCCTCGGCACCGCTGTTGGAGAAGAAGAAGGTGTCGAGTCCCTCAGGCACGACGGGCTTGAGCTCCTCCACCAGCTCGAGCACGGGCTTGTGGTACACAATGTTGAGCTGCACACACGCACATGCACGCGCGCGCACGTGTGTGAGTCGCACACGTCGCACACGCACACGGCGCACACACGAATAATAAGAACAACTTTGCTCTACCTGGCCGTGGATGAGCTTGCCGACTTGCTCCTGGGCAGCGGCGACGACGCGCGGGTGGCAGTGGCCGGTGTTCACCACTCCGATGCCGGTGGAGAAGTCCAGCAGCTTCTTGCCTACAGGGTGCCCCATGCCGAATGAATGGCGAGCGGGGTGAGTCATGCATGCATTTGTGTAGTGGATCGAAGATGATCAAAATCTCCGCAAAATTGGCAATAGCTATGGGTGGGCCGGTACCGCAGGTCGTGTAGATGAAGGAGCCGGAGGCGCGCTCGACAATGGACTCCGAGAGGTGGCCCCACACTGGCGACAGCAACTTCTTCGACGTCTCGTAACGCGACATTCTCTCTCTTTTCACGGCACACGAGGATTGATTTTTGAGACTAGATCACCCTCAATTGACAGTCCACAAATGAAAATGGGGCAAAGATTGGTTGGCCTTGGGATGTGTGTGGAGACCGTTCGCGTACCTCGTTCGATCTTGCGCGACGGACGAAAACGAAACAACGGAAAAGGCAGACAACTGTACTGGATATAAATAATAATAATAATAATTATAATATAATAAAACACGTGGTAGATATTTAAATAATATTTCGTTGTGTACACGTGGGAGACTCGAGAATAGGAAGGGCACTATAGTCTACATGTCACGAGGATGGTGGTCGGTTGACGAAGAGCTGGTGGATGGCGGCGGAGAGGGTGGCGAAGTGTACGGGCTTGGTGAGGTGCACGTCGAACCCGGCCTCGCGGCTGAGCCGCACGTCCTCCTCCATTCCGTAGCCCGACAGCGCGACGCCCTTGAGGTCGGGGTACTTGGCCTTGAGGGCCACCATCAACTGGTGGCCCGTACCGTCCGGCAGCCCGATGTCGCTGATCACCAGATCAAACGCTCCCCTCGCCTCATCCATGACCTGCGTTGCCACCATCGGCACCGTGAGAAATGGAGCGCGTCGGCGTGTTGTGTGTGTCGTGTGTCGTGTCGTGTGCTGCTGAATAGCGTGCGAGTTTTGGTGGTGGTGGTGGTGGGTGTGTACCCTCAGCGCATCTGCGACAAAGGAGGCGATGGCGACGTCAAAGTTGAGCTTCTGACGCAGGAGTCGAGACATGATCATGAGCGTGCTCAGGTTGTCCTCCACGAGCAACACCTGACGAGAGGTCGTGTTGTGGTGCGTGAGAAAACGTGTGACCCCGGGTTCAGTGCAGTGATGGGCGAGAAACGCGTACCCGCAGTGATAGACTCGATTGTTTGGGTTCCGACGGCATCGGGGTGGGACTGCTGCTCTGGTCGCGGGCCGTGGCTTTCTGTTGCGTGCATTGAATTGCATTGAACGCGATGAGCACGAAAAGCTGGAAGAGAAGGCAGCCAAAAGCGCGCGAGGGAGCGCAAAAGAAACAGAGAAGCAGAGAAGGAAGTCGGTACAGTGCCCGTGGGCAGGTGGACACTGAACGTGGCGCCCTTGTCCTTGCCCTCGCTTGACGCGGTCAGCTTGCCCCTGTGCTTCTCAGTAAGAGCCCTGTGTTCACCACACACGGACTGTCAGTTTCTCGCCCGTCGGTCGTGTTCGCGCGGGTAGCAGTAGGCGTACCGGGCGATGGCGAGGCCCAGGCCCAGGCCGCCAAAGCGCACGGTGATCGAGGTGTCGCCCTGCTCAAAGGCGTGGAAGAGATGCGGCAAGATCTGGCCGTCAATGCCGATGCCCGTGTCGGTGATGTCGATGCGCAGCATCTCCCGCCGGGTCGTGTGGCGCGCCACCCCCTTGTCCTCGTCGTCCTCCGTCCCATTGTCGCTCTCAGAGTAGGATTCCTCCCCGGGCGACATCACCGCAGCGCGCCTGCGGTGGCCCTCGTAGTTGGATGTGCGGATGGTGATGCTGCCGCCCTCGGGCGTGAACTTGACCCCATTCTTGATAATATTGGCGAACACCTGTAGCAGTCTAAGGAACGGGAGAGGACCAAGGCCGGTCAAGGTCAGCCGCCAAAAAGAAAAAAAGAAAAAGAAAAGGGCGGTACCGCGCAGGGTCGCCTGTGAGGCGGTCGGACGTGGCGTCAAAATGCTTCCGCAGGACAAGACCCTTGGCGCCGATTTCGTGCCCTACGATCTGCAGCGTACGGTTGAGCACCTCGTGCACCCCGAGTTCACTCAGGTTGAGCTTCAGCTTGTTACTATGGGTGGACCCACGTGAGTGTGTGATTAGCGCATGGCGCCCTCAACCGATCACAACGCACTTGCGTGCGGGCTCAGTAAGCGGAAAGTGTAGGTGCGCACCGCGAAATCCTGGTGAGGTCGAGGAGATCGTCGATGAGCTGCACCTCCAACACGATCGAGGCGTGAATCTGTTGCACGTTCTCCTCCACGTCTGGCGGCAGGTGCCCCTCGTCTGCGTGAAAAAAAGAGAAAGGTAAGCCAGTTCGAGCTTGCAGCGGCTCTGGAGCAAGGCAGGGGGTACCGAGAAGCGATTCGGCCAGCAGCAGGACGGGCGTGAGCGGGGTGCGCAGCTCGTGCGACAGCGCGGCGAGGAAATTGTCCTTGGCGCGGTTGGCGCTGTTGGCAATACGGTACAGCCGATCGTTGTCGATCGCCATGCCCGCTCGTCCCGCCAGCTCTTCACACACCGCCTTGTCCTCTCTCTGCACGCCGCCGACCCAGCGTAAGCACCAAATAATAAATAAATAAATAAAATTAAACACCAGTAAACAATAAGCAATGAATAAATAAAATTGAAAAAAAAGAGAGAAATGGAGTACCCGGTATTTGCTCTGCTCGGAGGAGCGGCGGGCGAAGAGCCAGGTGCCGTAGACGCGGCCGTGCCCCTGCAGCACGTGCATGACGATGCTGTAGTCCTCCGGCGAGAGGTCACACTTGATCCCGACGCGTTCGCCGTTGATCAGCTCGACCACCTCGTGGTACTCCGCACTGCCATCGACGTCGCAGCTGTCTTCGCCTACGCCGAGTGAAAATGGTGTGGTCGGTCTTCGTGGCCTGGTACATGCTGTGAAGTGAGAGCGGGAGTACCTTCGTCTGGCGTGAGCTTCTGGATTCGCCACAGGTGCGTGGCCGCGTTCGGTGAGGCGATGCGCTGGAGAGAGCCGCTCTCGGCCACCAAGTCAATGATGCACCAGTCGGCCACTACCGAACCTGCGCCGTTGCCCAACTAACCGTCAGAAGCAGCTCGTTTTGTGCAACCTGCACAGGTCTGGGTTGCACGCGTACCGCCAACGATGTCGAGCATGGACGCCAGGAGTGACGGAAGATGGCTCTCGACACTGATCGCCAGCAGTCGTCCCACCTGAGCCAGAACGGCAAGCCGATTCTCCGACTTCTTCCTCGACGTGATGTCGATGGTGAAGATGGACACACCGCCGTCCGCCCCCGGACACGCTCTGCTCTCATACCTGCCAGCGTTGAGTGGACACGTGAGCTGTTATAGGTCACCGTGTTGAGTGTTACTTGCACCGGTGACGCACCAGCGTTTTCGCGATTCCGAGTAGTAGTATTCAAACACGACGTCGAGCTCCTCTCGCATCGCCTTCTCCAGACTGCGAGCGATGATGCCGCTCTCCACGTCGGTCATGTGTTGCCACACGTTGTGTCCAATCATTACTGATTGGGGAAATGTTGTCGGTGTTGGTAATAGTCGTTAGCTCGCCCACCCGCCCACTAGGATTGTACGAGTACGTACCTTGCTTCCTGGCGCCAAGCATCTCCGCCGCGTTGTTGTTGACGTAGGTGTAGCGCTGCTGCGAGTCGAGCGCGACGAAGGCGTCCTTCAGCGACGCCAAAATGTGCTCCAACCTTTCCTTGCTCTCGTTGATCTGTACCGCGGTGTGAGTGTCGAGCAAGGATGGGAGTGAGTAAGTTACGCGGGTGGTGGTGGTCTGTCGAAGAGGCACCTCCATGCGGAGCATTTTCTCGGTGCGGGCGGCCTTGAGGCGCAGGCGGGACAGTCGGAGAAGGGAGGCCACACGGGTCAGCAGCTCGCGTGCCGTGAAGGGCTTGATGAGGTAGTCATCCGCGCCTTCGGCCAGGCCTTCGGCGATCGTTTCCTTGCCGGCTCGGGCCGAGAACATGATGACCGGCATCGTGCAATACTCCTTCTGCGCTCTGTGTGCGCCCCGTCCGCGGGTCAATAAGCGCAAGCAGCGACATTCGCGTCATTATCGGGTGATGTGCGGTACTGTGCTGGCTACCTGATTTCTTTGAGGAGACCGAAGCCGTCGAGGTACGGCATCATCACATCCGTAAGCACCATGTCGAACTCCTTGCTGGACTCAAGCATGCTCATCACTTCGAGACCTGCATCGAGATCGCAGGAGAGAGAGAGAGAGGCACAGACCAGCGGTCACACTCCCGACAGACAGATCGTGTGGCAGTAGCAGTAGCCGTCGCAGCAGCTCGAGAAATCATGACGCACCGTTGGACGCGCAGATGACCTGGTACTTGGAGCAGAGCAATCGCGCAACATAGTCGCGCATGTCCAGGTTGTCGTCCGCCAACAGAATGCGCGGCTTGTTTTCCTTCCCCCTCTGCGTGTTGGTGTCGCCTATGAGGGTCGGGCGAGTGGGGCCGTTCACTGAAGAAGGAGAAGAAGGCCCTGGCGGACGTACCCAACGGGCTCTTCGCCTGCGTAATCGCGAAGGCTGTGCCACGCTGAAGGACGATGCTGTGCGTGATCGCGGCGATGGCGGCAAGTCAGATGAACTGGGAGACAGCGATGAAGGTGATGACGTTGACGACGACGACGACGACGACGAGTTCTCGGACTCGGAGGACGGCGATGACGACGAGTGAGTTGCAGCGGGCAGTGTGGCGATCGAAGGCAGCCACCACGACGCGGTCTTCGAGTAGTTCCGCGCATCGGCGCGCTTGTGGGCGTCATCGGGCTCGTCGGTCTCCTTCATATCGGCCCCAGCACCATCGGTGGTGGTAGACCACCCGTCGCGAGGCGTGTACGGGATTCGCGGTCGAAGGGGATTCACGAAGCGCTTGACTTGGCTGAGCGGCAGGTGGTCGATGCCAAAGGGAATATAGACCCGGAACGTCGACCCTGAGTTGCACAGCAAACCCACCCATCCATAATCAGAGATTGAACACCTTGCGGTGCTCGATGACGGTCTCGAAGCAGCGGAAGATGTACCACGACCGACCTGGCTGGTCACGTAGATGGTTCCGCCGTGCAAGCGCACCAGCTCAAAGGCCAAGGCGAGGCCAATGCCGGTGCCCTCTTGGGATCGACCGCCCGGCGTCTCTACGCGATGGAATCGATTGCCCAGGAGCGGCAGATCCTCCATGGGAATGCCGATGCCGGTGTCCGTCACCGCCAGCTCGGCCATCTTTTTCTCCACAGTCGGCACTGTAACAGTGGGACAAGGTGTGAGCTGCACGCGACGAACCACGGCAATTAGAGACAGGTCGCAGGTCCTACCGTAGACGGATTTCATGGTGATTTGGATGCGCCCGTGTGACGTAAACTTGAGCGCGTTGGACAGGAGGTTGAGCACGATCTTCTCCCACATGTCCTTGTCCACATAGACCGGTTCCTCCAGCTCCTGAATGCAATCTACCTCCCACCCGAGCCCCGCTCTGTGTGCAAACCAACCAGACACGCGCAGGAGATCGCGGGGGTGAGACTCACCGTAACTCAGCGCGACGCAGTTAATTGCTGGGGTGTGAGATATGTGGCGCGTACCGTTCGGCAGCTGCACGGAAGATGGCGACCAGGCCCTGCGTGAGATCCGCCAAGTCGACCGGCTCGAAGGAGGCGTGCGCGTGCCCGGCCTCGAGGCGCGAGAAGTCGAGCAGCGAGTTGACGAGCTTGTAGAGCCGCAGCGCGTTGCGGTGGATGAGCGTCAGTTGCTCCTTCTCGGCAGGCAACTTGGCCGTCTCGATCAAGTCCTGTTGGCCACAAGTTGTGGGATAGACCCAAGTCAATGAGCTATTGCGCAAGCGATGGGAGAAAGTCGAGTGGTCATACCTCGAGCGGCCCGAGCATGAGGGTGAGCGGCGTGCGGAACTCGTGCGAGATGCTCGAGAAGAACACCGTCTTCGCCCGCGCGAGTTCGGCCAGCGCCTCCCGCCGTCGGGCGTCCTCCTCCCGCGCAAGGGCGTAGGTGATGATCAAGGCCACATTGGTCGTGAACAGGTGCAAAAATATCCTGCGTGGACAAGAGTGGTGTGGTGGAGGCCATAGCCCAGTGGTGGTCAGTGGCCAAAGCACAACTAGAGGCCAAGAGAGAGACAGATCCAGAGAGGAGGAGGTGGTGTGGGTTGTATACGAGCGTAGTGAGTACCGGTAGTTGTCATCGACCTCGTGGCGGGGATTGATGCCTGTCACGAGCAACCCGAACACCTTGTCGCTGCCACTATAGGCCAGCATGGGCGACACCATACACGCTCTACTATGCACGACGAGGGAGACCCCGGCCAAGAGCAACCCACATCAGTCTCCGGTGATCACCAGTACAGGACGGTAATGGCGTGGCGAGGGGAAAAAAAAGCATACCTCGTACGGTCGCTTTCGGCCTCGCCCCAGGCACTGCAGGGAGGCACTTCGGCGCCGAAGGGCGTCAAGTCCAAGATCTGCGGTTGCTTATTGGACAGGACTTCCCGGAAGATGGAGCACCACACCCCGCCATGCTCCTCGTCCTCTTCCGAACCACTGCTTCGACTATCGCTTTTGCCGCTGCCTTCGCTCTTGCCGCTGTCGCTGCTGTCGTGCGTCAGGGTTAAAGAACGAAGAACGAAACAAAGAACCGAAAAACGAAAAAACGAAGGAGAAGCGTACGATCGTGAGGCTAGTTTCGGGATAGTCACGAGCGTCGGACATGCAGAAGAGCCCTTGGTCAGATTGCCGATGGTGTCGGTGAGAATGGCTCGTCTCCCTCGCTCATCCACCATGTAGATATTGGCGAACGATATGTCGAATCTAGACAAGCGTACGGCAATTGTTCACGATGCCGATGAGAAGGCGAGCCCCAACTGAAAGGGCCCAACTGAAGCCCCAACAAGCCCCACCAACGGGACGTGAACGAGAGGGCACACGAGGTTTCACAATGAGGAACGCACACATACTTGGCTGTAGAAGCCACGACCTCTTCAATCACTCGCACGGCGTCCTTGAGCGTGCAGGCTTCTTCCCCTCGAACCGAGAGATCACGAATCGTCCTGTGCAAACAGCCATGTGCGTATGAGACAACGAAAACGAACCGGCCCTCGGACGATGACAGAGCCGACGCACCGCGTTTGCCGATCGGTGATGACGCGCGTCGTGGTCTCGGTGACGGCCGTGAACAGTCCGTCCACGTTGCCGTTGTACGACACCAGCGGGCTGTACGAGTAGGTGAAATAGCATTCCTCCATGTAGCCATACCGGTTGAGCGGGAGCATGACATTCTCGACCCAGTTGGCCTTCTTCGTCCGCTCGACAAGGCTCATCAACGTGTTTTGCTCCTCTCCGATATTGGGCCAGCACGCTGCGTACCCCTTGCCTGAGTTGTGTGTGACGGGCGCGGTTAAGTCACAAATTAACATACACTCGTGCACATGATGGACGCGTAGATGGCGATCGAGACGCACCTAGAAAGTCTGGGTGTCTGTCGCCCATGATAACTCGATAGGCGTCGTTGTAGAGTAACAGCCGCTCAGGACCCCAAAGTATTACCTGAAGGTTTGAGTTAGGAATACAGCCGATGTAGTGAGAGAAAGTGTGGGCCACAAGCATAGGTGGAGAAGTAAGCATACAAATGGAAAGCTGGAGGCGAGGCATAGGTCGAGTGCGGTCTTGAGCGTTAGAGGCCACTCTGCTTGTGGACCCAGCGCTGTGTTGTCCCAATCTTTTTCCCTGTAGAGACAACACGGGCAGACCACACACACACACTAGTGAGCACTCTAATCGTAGCGACGGAGTGAGAGTTGTGCGTACCTGATGGCTTGATGCATCTCAGTGCTGCCTTGGAGCCAACTCCCGCCGAAAACGAGCCGCGTTCGCTCCGGCTTCAGATTGAGCTCGGCTGCTCCGCTCCTCTGTGCCTGGGGAGTCACAAATGAGGACGACCGTGAGTACCGTATAACCCGCGATCACGTCGCGATAGAGCCTGAGCCGCTCAGCAGAGAGATGAGAGTCGCACCATCGCTTGCAGGGCCGAGTCTTGCGGCCCGCGACGACGGGACACGGAGAGTTCTGTGGATGACGAGCTGGTGTAGGGCGACAGGGACTCGCCGGAAGGCATGAGCGGTGAGTCGCGCGCGGAGGTACAGAGTCCAACTTCGCCGACTTCATCGCCGCCGTCGCCGGCAGCGGCCGCAGCACCGGCGCCGGAGTCGTCAAGTCTGCACACGCGGAGAGCCTCCCGCAGGCAGGCCAACGCGAGGCCCTGTACCCGCTGCGTTGGATGGTGCAGCATGCGAGGATCCACCAGCGCTTGGATCACGTCATCGAGCGCTGCCACGTCGTCCAGGTCGCTCGCCCGCACAGGGGTCACCACACGTTCGAGCGTAGCGTGCACAGCCTAAATGAAAGCAAAACAGAGATTAAAGCCAGCCAAGAAAATGTGAAACTGGGCGGATTGCGATGTCAAAGATCTCATCTTGTTTTTTGTAGAATCAATTTAATCAATTATAAATGATTCTGGTTTTGGGAATGGGGGAGTACGGTGAGATGGATCGCAAGCAGGGCATCTTCGGGAAGGTTGTGCCCCATCATAACGTGCAGGCTCTCGCCTAAATCTTTCCGCAGATGAAGTGCATCAGATCTCACAGCGGCAAGATCCATGCTGCTTTGCCCCTCCGCCATCTCCTTTGCATGCGCCTCTGCGACTTGCAGAGGCGTTGGGGCGTGTGTACACACGAGACAGACGCTACGCAGCACGGTCCAGTTGCGTTGCGCCTCCTCTCCGCGGTTGGCGCGTTACCGCGCTTGTCCGCGGCCCTAGCACCTTCAACTTCCTCTCTGAGAGCACCCCACGCCACTTGCGTGTCTCTCTCGCGGACGAGTTCGCGGCGAACTCGCGTGTTGTTGCACCTCATGCCCATTGAAGCAAAGACAACATTTGTTTTAATTTTTGGGGGCACACAAGAAGGGAGAGTACTTGCACGGGCTGTAGGGAGGAAGGGAGGAGGAAGAAGAGGGCCAGATCACGTCGAAGATGGGGCCTCCGGAAAGGGGGGTGGTGGAGCTG
Organism: Acanthamoeba triangularis; assembly: GCA_902749335.1. Taxonomy (NCBI): domain Eukaryota; phylum Discosea; order Longamoebia; family Acanthamoebidae; genus Acanthamoeba; species Acanthamoeba triangularis. The sequence goes on from CACVKS010001051.1 coordinate 9,659, forward strand.
TCAATCAGATGTTGTTGGCAGGTGGAGGATGAACGAGTTCCCGCAATGCCAACGACTCGTGGCCAGAGAGGCCTCAGACCAGGCGAGCGACGATGTCGGTCATGCTGACCACCCACCACGGATGCCGCTGGGAATCGACAACAAACACCCGGTGCACTCCTTCCCTGCTCGCACAGGTCAATAGCCAGCCCGTGGGCCAATGCCTTGCACACAAGGGTGCGGTGAGTACCTGGTCATCAGCTCGGTCACCTTTCCCACTGTGGTCTCTAGAGAGCAGCTCACAGGTGCCCTGTTCACTTGCTAGAGGCAATAAACCACTCAGCTTGAATATAAGGAGATGAGCGGCATGTGTACAATGGTTTGGAAGCTCACGTACGGTTTTGACGACCTCCTGCACAAACTCGAGCACGGTTGTGTCAAAGCGCTGAAATGATTCCACCGTGATGCCCTGCAAAGAAACATCGCTCAGAAATGTGTGTTGCGAAACGCATAGACAAGGGGAGGAGTACTCTCAGGTCAGAAGCGGAGAAGCAGCCGCACAGGGTCCAGTTGTCGTCCACTATGGCAATGCCGCTCACTCTGCTGGTGCATCAGTGCGCGCCCTTTTCAGGCGGAAGCAAGAGAAAGAAAGCGGACCTGTTGTCATGCAGCAGCCGGAGGGCATCCGTGAACGAAGTCTTGGAGTGAACTGTGACACAGGGCTGCATCAGGCCCAGCTCCTTGAGTGTCCCCTTAGACTGGATGTTGGCGTGTGCGGTTGTGTGAGCGCGATCACCACACACGATAGACGGAGGGCATTATACCAGGCTCGGGAAGAGCGCCGAGTGGCGTGCAAAGAAGGAGATCACGTCGGACTGAGTCAGCACATCAGCCACACGATCCTCGTCATCCAGCACAGCCACTCTGCATATTTTTGCCGAGAGAGTGTTAGAGAGGCGACGTCGCTCGATCAGAGGAGAGGCTAAACGTTACCGATGGGGCACGGTTCGCGGAAGAGGCGCTCTGAGCGCAAGCACGACGGCGGTAATGGTATCTCGCCTGCGCACAATGATCGGCTGGCTGCCCGTGGAAAACCCTACAGCAGGGTGCAAGACAATTGGGCGCGGTGAGCGACCTGGCGGTGTGTAGTGGAGCGCTGCAGTGGTGACGCACGGACGACTTCGGACATGGAGGTCCTGAAAAACTCCTTGGCGTCCTCCCTCTCTGAATCACCCAGCCAGACCAACCCTAGCTTCAGCTGTACGACACCAAGACGTGGTGAGTGTGAGTAGCATGGAGGAGCGAGAGAGTACCCTCATGTGCCAGAGGAGGTAGGTCAGGATGTCCAACACGTCAACAAAGCCATCGAACGTGTCCCTACGTTGATTTTGTAGGTGCTCAGGTGCACATAGAAAAGAGTCTGTGCTTCAACTGTGGGAAGGGGCGTACAGGTCGACCTTACGGCCCTTGTGACACCCGCTCATGTCCACGACGGGTACCGACAGAATGTTGTTGTCCTTGAGGAGCTGCGCATCCCCATGTCAGTACATGTCCCGCCTTCTACCACGTCCAAGCCAATCAGGACAACAACAGGGTGAATGGGGTGGGGGTGACTAACCTGCAGCGTCTCCTCGACGGTGGCGTTCCTGTCAACGAGGATGGGAAGACCACGCAAAGCTTGTTTGGGCTTGGCGGCGAGCAGGTCCTTCACCTTGGTCGACTGTGCCAGCTCCAGCCAATCTCGATCGTCTACCTCACGTCTCGACATCTGCTATGACAACACCACATGAAGAGGTGGGTGGGGTGAGCTCAGTAGCCCTGCCGGCACCCACAACCCAAGGAGGCTGCCCACCTGCAGCTGTGGGCGGGGTCGTGATGGTTTTCTGTAGTCTGGCCGCGAGGGTGAAGACGCAGCCAACAGCTCGTGCCACCACCTAGTGGTAGCTCACCATGAACTGACTGGCCAGTCCCGCCTTCTTCGATAAGCTGGTGGGCGCTGGCCCGAGAGGCATCGACATGTCGTCGGCAACGCGGGGAAGAGAGAGAAAGAGAAAAGAACAAATGAGTCTATTTCTCGAACCATTTCTTTTCCTTCTGGTGCACTCCATTAGCTAATCACCATCGCTACAGCAAAATGGTGCACGCCGGCAAGGGCGGCGGACGCATGTTCGTCAGTACGTTCCTATTTCTTTTCGTTCACTCGTGCCACCGCTATTCGTGTCAGTTAATCAGCATTTCGGAGAATTGTCCCCCCCCCGGGGGGGTTAATCGCATAATTACCATTAGAGCGGATGATTATGTGAGCGATGCTTGTGGTGCCGTGCATTGTTTCTCTTTACTCAAAGTAATTTCCACTCCGGCAGATGCGGCTCGCATTAACGGTCGCAAGTCCAACTTCTCGCTCCTCGAGTACATTCAATCGGAGGTACGCCCGCCTACCCTCGCCTTACTCCACTCGCCGGTCCCTGCTTGACTTGCGCGCTGCCGCAGGTGAGGGCAGGAGAGTCGCCCGTGCCACCGTGGATGCCGGCCATGCTGATCAGCCC
>CACVKS010001052.1:0-12181 GCA_902749335.1 Acanthamoeba triangularis
CGCCGAGACTCGTTCTATGCATTCATTATTGTTTTGTTTGGGCTTCAGGGCTGTGGTCGGTAGGTGCCGGGGAGCGTGGTTGGTGGTGGGGTGGGGTGCGGGAAGGCTGCAGGCCACGACGTCGTGGAGATGTTGAACATGATGGCATCGACGACCAAGGCGTGGATTGTACCCACCCAGTAGAACTGCGTGGCGTAGGGCACCAGCCTGTCGCGAAATAGCTGCAGGAGCCGGACCTCGCGACAGCGGGCCAGAATGTTGATGGTGCTCTTGAAGATGACGAAGTTGTTTGAGCAGAGCTCGTGCATGGCGATCACCATGATCGGCGAGTCAGAGCTCACCAGGTGCAGCACCAGCTCTCTGCATCGCCACCATTCAACCGGTCAGCTCGGCCAACCCGATCAAGTCTGGAAGGGAAAGAAAGATCGCGTACTTGGCCGATTCGTTCTGTTTGGGCGACTGGAGGCACACGTAGATGAGAGTGCGGATGCCCAGCACGTAGGAGCGGATCAAGTGATGAGTCTGTATGGCCGGGGCCTCGTCCTGGCTGTGTCGGTAGCGGTGTAGGGCTCTCAACAGTTCCTGCGCCTGTGGGAGCAAATCGCACTCGAGTATGCGCGCACTTTCCTTGCGCTCCTCGGCCGTGCCCTCGCCTGGCTCACACAAGGCCCCACCACCACACCCCCGCTGTCAGCGTGATCCACCAAGGCGAGGACCAGGCATGATAGGATGAGGAAAACGCACGGCCCATGCAGAAGCTGAATTGTTGTAGGAGGATGCCGTAGATGTGGCACATTCGCTGGTGCAGCTCGCCCGTGGACTGCCGCGGTATTCTGCTGGTCTTCCACTCCTTCTGGAAGGGCGGCCTCTTCTTCGTTTCCGCCAGCCATTTGGTGATGTTCTTCATCTCGTGTAAGGCCTGCATGCTGTGACCACAGTGATGCTTTTAGTTGACTGTTACATACCGCAAGTGTATGGGCGTTGAAGGGAGGCCGTGCGCGCACTTTATCAGCCCACTGTAGGTGGCGTCGTTGATGGCCCCGACGGACTCGCATATCTTGGCGCCCACGGTCACGCAGTAGACCTCCTTCTGGTGGCCCTCGGCTTCGTTGGCGGAGTAGAATCGGCACCACCACGAGAGAGGCAGCAACGCCGCGGCAATGTCATAGTCCGGTTCCACCGACAGCGCCTCCAGCTGCAGATAGGCCTGCACATACGCCCAAAGGTCAAAGGTGAGCGCGATAGAACTTCCAACGACGATGGCGGGTCGCACCCGGTGAAAGAATTCCCGTGATGCGTCGACATAGCCGCAGATGAAGCTCGCTAGGAGAATCGTTGGCAGTGCGTTAGGCGCAAGGGGTTACTCGGTTTGACAGCGAGTGAGTGCGAAGAGGGGGGCGTACATTGGGTGAGCATGATGTAGGAAGAGAGAGCGTGCGCGCTGACCTCCTGGCTGCCCTCGGTGGTGGTCAGCAGCCAGCTCAGCGAAGTTTCCTCGAGGCACAGCGGATTGATCGGCGCAATATTCCACAACTCGCGTCGGTAGAGCGCACTGCACCGGCACACACGACACACGCCGCCGCATTCGATGAGCGCGACGTCAGCACAAGAGGAAAAAGGCGCAAGGAATGTGAAGTGGTGGCACTCACCTGCACTCGCCCGCCACCTGTACAAGGGTCAGATGAGCACCAGGAGCCCACGCGTCTCTCGTGACCATTCGATAGTAGTCGGCCGGGGTGCGCAGCACTCGCCGCGAGTTATCTGCCCGCGACAGCACCCTCAGCCCCTCTTCGTCTTCGCTTTCGCTTTCGCGATGCCGTTCATTTCTTCGTCTCTTTCTCTCGCTGGTTTGGCGTATCTCGATCTCCACCTCCACATCGTCCGCGAGTCGTCGTTCGAGCTTTACGCTGACCGACGACGTGCTGCTGCTGTTCGGCCTCTCGCCCGTTTCCTCGTCCTGATCCAACCCTGCGGCCCCGTTCCGAGGGGGTCTCGCCTCTCCTTCCCCGTCGAACGTCAGCCTCGGCGTGGGCGGCGCCGGGTTCAACAACATGGCCAGCCACACGGGTGCGCTTGTTGTCGACACCATGGTGGTCGTAGTCGTTGCCACCGTGTGCCCCGACGCTGGCGAAGGGGCTGAAGGCAACGATGACGTCGACCGGCCAGCAAACGACACCAACGGCAGCGAGGACGGCGACGATTGGTCCGAGTTCTGCTGTTGCCTCTTCTTGCTGGTAATCTCGATCTCTATCTCATCGAACCACATCAGTTAATATTATCAAGAACCGGTCAGACGGAGCACAGTCGACAGAAAAGGCCAAACATCAGCACTGAGGGCACAGCAGAGGTGGGAAGAGGGCCGTGGGCGTACGATCTTCGCTGACCCAGACCAGCCGGTCAGTCTGCTGGGCGGTGGCGAGCTGGCGCGACTGCTCCTCGCGCTTGCTGCGCGCCGCCTCGATAGCGCTGAGCTCCTCGGGGTCGACCCTGTCTCGCCACTCGATGTTGCGGTAGTGCATCTTGTTCTGTCGGCGCTGGCCCAAGCGCCTGGCTCCCGCCGATGGAAACACTCTCTGCAATCATACATAGCGCGCGTTGTGTTGTGTTGTGTTTGGTTTTCATGTTGCATTGCACAGGAGCATGCGGTGGTGTGTGTGTGTCAGGTGCCAACGAGCAGAGGGACACGAGCTGTGAGCACGCAGACGTTATCATTGTGTGCAAGGCTTGGGGGGAGGTCACCTTGAAGAGCTTGCCAAAGGCGGCCTGGTTGGTGGTCTCGAGCTGGCGGGCCTTGCACTCCTGCAGGTAGGCATCGAAGATATCCTGGCGCGGGACGGAGTGCCCTTCCTTTTCCACCAGTACGCTCCTGAGCCTGTATTGAACACGCCAAGGTTGCCCCCTCCTCCATCAATACAGATTGCTGCTAATCTTCGGAATCATGTTGTTCATCTTTTCTTCTGCACGAATCTTGCCACAAGGTACCATGTCGAGACGTGGGCCACAGCGGCATCCTTGCGGACGAGCACGGACCTCGCACTTGGCGGGTCGCTCTCCCCCCTGCTGCTCATCTTTTGTTGCTATCGCTTGTCCGCTACAGCGAAGCTCCGGCTGTAAGCGGGCAGGCGAATGGCGCGAGGCCGCACGAGCGTTGCAACAATATCCCGTTTTAGCGAACACGTGCCGGCCGCAGGAGTGCAACCATTGGTTGGCGCTTAATTTAGCCTGTCACCGCCACCTTACGCCTCCGCTTCCACCGAACACGGACCACTTTCACACCAGTTTCTCTTCTTGTTGTTGACCCTGCGGGTAATGTGGTGGTTGCGTGAATAGCCGGGAACTGGAGGTGCTGCATGGCTGAAGCAACAAAATAGAAAGGCCCTACCTTGCAACCAATCAAACCATTGCGGGCACACAAGCGCCCAACACGCCCACTCGGTATTTTTTTTTAACACTACACCACCAACCTTACCACTTACATATCATCGCCTGGCGGGTACTGCCCCTCACTCTCGTCCAAGCCAAGGGTGGGCAGGGGAACGTCCGCGCCCAACGGTTGGTACTCCAGATCCGGATGCAGAGGCGGCATGGCGGAGCTGGAGGCCTCCTCCTCGCCCTCTGGCTCATCGCACGCCGTCGACGTGCCGCCACCCACAGCGCCCAGGTCGCCATCCAACTGCTGCTCGCAGTATTCGGGGAGGACCGCGTTCGGCAGCTGCGACGATGCGGAGAATAGCTCTTCGAGCTCCAGCTGAGAGGCGAGCTCCTCATCGACCGACGGCGGAGCTGCAGACTGCCTGGAAGCCGTAGTCGGCGAGGGAAGTGTGGCCGCCCCCGGGGCCAACCGGGGCTCGGACCACTGCGCGTAGGCGTTCGTGACCTCCACCACGCCCGCGCCGTAGCCCTGATGTACTTCCGAGGCGGAGGTGGCACTGGGTGGGGGGTGGGTCTCCACGCGGTTAGCACCGACGGTGAAGGAGCCGGCTGGGGTGCGCGAGGCATGCCGGCTACGGTGCGCGAGTTCCCTGGCGCTTTGGATGCGGTGGATGGCGGCGTCGACCAGGTCGTAGGTGCGGGCGATCCAATAGAAGTCACGGTGGTCCTCGAGCTTCCGTTGGAGGCTCTTCAGCAGCCCGTAGCCGGCGCTGTCGCGGTACTCGGCCAGGATCTCGATGGTGTGCCTGATGAGCAGGAAGTCGTTGGAGGCCAGCTCGTGTAGGCAGATGATCATCAGCGGCTTGCTCAGTCCGACCATGTGCTCCAGCAGATCTCTGATGCATTGTGGGGCACAATCCATCTGGTCAATTCGTGGGTTCTTGGGCGCACACGCACAAACCGACCACCGCACATGCACCTGCACACAACAGGGCGCACGTGGAGGGCGTACTTGGCGGCTCCGCTTTGGCCGCGCAATTGCAAGACCATGTGGGTCACCGCACGGACGCTCAGCGCAAGAGAGAGAATCATGTTAAAGGTCTGCGATTGGGTGGGTGGGATCAATGATTGAGGTTGTAACATGGATGCAACCGCACGGCGTGCCGTGGCATAACGGCCGGGGGACAGTAACCGGTACCTGCTGGGGAAGCGTGCTCTCATTGGCCAACTTTTTCCTACGCAGAGTGCGTATGATGTTCTCGGTTTGGGCGAGCAGTCTCAAGAGGGCCAGCTGGCTCTCCTTGGTCACACCTGGACCTACAATCGATGCCAAACATGCGTCTTGACGTCAGTCGAGCGCGAGTGCGGTCGTGCGTGTGGGTGTGCAATCGATGGGGGGGGGAGGGATCGAACCGGTCATGCAGTGGTTGAAGTGCTGCAGGAAGACGCCATGGATGTTGCACATGTCCGAGTGCAGAATGAGGTCGGGATTGTGGTGCGGTGGCTCCAGGTCGCTTGCGGCAAAGCGCCAGTTCTTCTTCTCGTAGGCCGGCTGCTTTGACGCCTCGGCCATTCGCTCCAGTGGACTCGTCATTCCTTGTATCGATGCCAATCTAGATCGATGCATCAGCTGTAGCGTAGCATTGTGGGTTGCGTCTGTGTGTCTGTGTGCGGTGAGGTGTCCTTCGTGTGTCGTGTGCCGTACTGAATGAATCCCATGTAAGTGGCGTCGTTGATGGCACCGATGGCCTCGCAGATCTTCTGGCCGATGGTGGCGTAGTAGACCTGCTTCTGCTCCCCTTGCGCCGCGCTGATCGAGTAGAACCGAGCCCACCAGGAGAGGGGCACGAGCGCAGCCGCCACGTCGTAGCTGGTCTCATCGAACAGGTAGCCCAAGTGCTCTCTCGCCTTGTAGAAGAACTCCCTTGACGTACTGATCTGCCCATTGATGAAAGCCGCTAGGGAATGCGCACGACACGACACGATACGACACACAATGCATCACCCACCGCACGTGAAGTGACAAAATAGAAGGTGAAAGAGGAGATGCCTTACACATGGTGAGCATGATGTAGGTGGAGAGTGATTGAGCGTCGGGGCAGTCGTCGTGTGGCGCGTTGAAGAGTTGCGTCAGCGACGAGTCGTCGATACAGGCAGGGTTCATGGGCACGATGTTCCACATCTCCCGCTTGTACGTCACACTGCAGCCGTTCGCGCTTTTGTCAGTGGTATGTCAAGCAAGCTGAGGCGGAGGACTTCAAGTACCTGCAATCAGTGATGATTCTCATCTTGGCGAGGTGAGCGTCGGACAGCAACGACTGGCTCACGAGCCGGTGGTGGTAGGTGACGTAATCGCGCTGGTCCACCAGATGCCTGCCGTGGTGTGACTCCCAGACGGGGTTGCGATGCCTCTCCGCGATGTACTGAAGCAGGTCGGACATTCCCTGCTGCTCCGGATGGTGACCCGGACTCCTCGGCCTCCGCCTCGACCCCCGCCTCTCTGTCGCATTCTCTCGCGTTCGTTCTTCTTCGTTCTCCGGGCGGAGTTGCTGGACTCCAGTTCTTCTCTCCCAGAGCCACCCTTCGTTCTCCACCACTGGGTCGCCAGTCTCATCGCACAAGGTCGGCGAAGAGAGTACCTCGATTACCGTCATAGGAGCTAAATTCCTGCGGCTGTCCACATGTTCGTCCGCCCTTCGTGTCGGCACCGCCTGGGCCTTCTTTCTCTTGCCGCTGTGGGAAGTCTGTCGACGCGCTGGCGCCGAGGCCTCGCCATCGATGACAATCACCTCCACCCGCCCCTCTGCTTGCGTTGCTGACGACAAAGATTGAGCTGATGAAGATGAGACCGGCGGCTGCAGCGGCGCAGAGACCAAGGAGAGCGGTTCCATGACCCATGTGTGGGCACGAGGTCCCGTCGGGGTGGTGGGCTGATCGCAGCCTCCCTGGGTCGCGTAGTCGTTCGGGTCCAGGTTGCGCCGCCACTCCAAGTCCTTGTAGTGCATCTTGTTCTTCTGGCGGTTGCCCAACCGCCGCGCCGCGAGCTTTCCAAATTGTTGCTGTGCAGCGCAGTGTGCGAACACTGTTAGGCAAACGCCCACTCAACCGGCGGCGAGGCCTACAAGGGAAGGTACCGTGAATAGCTTGCCGAGGGCCGCTTTGTTGGTGGGCTCAAGGTTGTTGGCCTTGCATTCGGCCAGGTAAGCCTCGTAGGCCTCTTCACGGCTGACGGTACTTCCCTCCTTTTTCACGAAGGTGAGCCGGAGCCTGCGTGTTTAGGGGGTACACGAGACGCCATTTTTAGACCTAAAATTTGCAGAAAGAGCGAAGACGACGGACACGAAGAGAAAGAGAGAAGGCGGGGGATTCCAGTAGGTGCGAGGGGGGGGGGCGCGATGCGAACCATTGCTTGGTGTGCTCCGCCGCGGCCTCTTTGGCTGCGCTCTCCATCGCCTCCCTTACCGGGAGGAACTAAAACGCACACGATTTTTTTGTATTGGAGTTGTGCTTGTGCTTGTTCTTGAGGGCAAGTCTGGAAGAACACACCCAACAACTGACACTGCGCACCACAACAGGGTGCCGCCGATACACGCTCCCCATCACCCAACATTCCGAAAATGTAGAGTCAAAAATACTCCTGGGCCTTGCGGACCTGTTGGAAAAGCGTCTGGTCTTGTACTTGGCACCGTGTAACGGGTTCTGCAGTCAGTGCCGTGTGCAACGAAGAATTAAGAGGTGGGCCACGGCGAGCAGTGGCAAGCGGATTGTCGCTTTCTGTGGGCCGCCCACTGGCCATGCAGCAGCTCTTCGGCCGCTTCCTCCCGGTTGCCGCGCGGCAGCGCAACTGCACACATCGCACACAACACAACGACCGCACACGCACACGTTAGCCTCATGAGACCACATGGCAATGTGTGTCGCGCCCGGTGTAGGTACGTACCAGGGTAGGACACGAAGAAGTATCGCTCGAAGAGGAGCTTCAGGGTGGTGTTGTCCACGATCATGTTGTTGAGCCAGTCCCACGAGGCCTGCGACAGGTCCTTGAGCCCGTAGCCCGGAGGGTCACCGCCGCTGCCGCCGCCGCTGCCGTGGTAGGGCGACAGCGGCGAGTACTCCAGCTCCAGCGTCGGCTTGGCGCCGTCGTTGGCTTTGGTGACGTTGATGTAGTGCTGCCAGTAGTTCAGGATATCGCCCGTCTTCCTGTCGTACGAGAACACTCGAATTCCTGCAACCGTCGTAAGCGTGAGTTTGAGTTGCGTGGTTCGCGACCACCGTGCGACAACGAGGAACAGCGGTGTGTGCGCGCGTACCGGGATTGAAGAGGGGCACCACCGCCGGGTTGACGAGGACCGTGCCGATGTTGTTGGGCATCACGTAGAAGGCATCGATGTGCTTATCCGCATAGAGGTGCCCTAATTGTTGAAAACACAAACCACCTCGTGACTCAGGGTCGCTTGTTGACTGGTAATCATAGATGTGTCGCGTGTCGCGTGTCGCGTTATGTGCGGATCAGATGAGAGGGGACGAGGTACCCTTGATGCGGTCCTTATAGTTTTTGGTGAAGCTGTGGTACTTCTCGAGGCACGAGGAGAAGAACACCTTGTCGCCGTTCAAGGGCGCGGCTATCGCAATCACGCAACGCGCAGGTGGTCAGTAAGTCGTCTGGGCAACACGAGCAAAGGGCCTCGAATCGAGACCTCCATGAATTTTATGGGCGTGCGTGGGAGGAAAGCAAGTAAGGTACCAAGCGGTGGAATGTGGCCGTGGAGAATGAGGCTCATGTGCTTGTGAGCGGGATCGGAAACCACCTTCTCCATCCACTCGAACTGAACAGCGCCTGCGGAGAAGCAAAGAGTCGTCCATGAATGAGCGTGTGTGTCGTACAGTGGATTCAGTGGCGCTGGGGGGTGACGATGCGACGCACCAGGCGAGTTCGGGAGACCGCAGGCAGTTTGGTCGTTGAGGGCACAATTCCTCTGGGTCCAGAACATGGTGTTCAGCGACAGCACCAGCAGTTGGTTGCTGATCTTGGTGTACATGTAGCCGCCTGGCAAGGATACAGTACATGTATTTCGGTACCCAGCCGAGTCAGTGCGTTCCATTTCCACAATCACATGCACCACCGCACACACACATGAGACACGACACGACACGCACCACGGAAGAAGTCTTGGCCGCTGTCGACGTGCTTGAGGTAGCTGCTCCAGATCTGGGTGAAGTTGCGCGTGATGGAGTCGTTCTCCTTCTCGCCGACGCAGTTGTCGAAGCAATCGTTGTTCCCCAGAACGGGGAGCACCCACGGGTAGTTGTTGGTGGCTTGGCGCAGGAGGCTGGTCACCATGGTCGTCTCCGCGTAGATGTCTGTTTAGATTCCCACAATCCCATCAGTGACACGTACAACACACACACACGGCACACACGGCACACACGCGTGAATGAGGGGCGGCATACCGTCGGGACTGGTGGCACTGTGTCGGCCAGTGTCACCCGACCACAGGATAAAGTCGGGCTTCAGCTGGTTGGTCAGGCTGCCCACCGCGCTGAGCGCCTCAGCGACGAGCGAGCGTGGCGAGTCCGCGCCCTGTGGTACCACGCACGAGGTACGAGTTTCAGCGTCCGGACTGCACATACGAGCTATGCATGTGGTGTGCATGTGCGATCAATATGTGTGAAGCCGAACCGACAGAGGTGTGCCGTAGGGGAGGCATCCGTTTTGCTGTTCGGGCGGCACGACGCCGCGGCAGTAGCGTGCGGTAGAGCCCTGTGTCGTGTAATCTGTAATGGTGAATGCAGATTAATCGAGGAAGAAGACCAAATTTAATCTTGAATGCTCGGCATACCCTGGTCATAGTGCACATCTCCAAATTGGATGAAGGTACCGACATTGGTGTCGTCGCCGTTGTGGTACTCGATTGAGCGCGGTCGTTCAACGGCATCGAGCTGAATCGCCAGTCCAAATAGAACGAAGATGAGCACGACGAGTCTGCCCCGCGCTCGTCTCCCGGCGCCCGCCTCCCCTCGACTTCGCGTCGCCCTCCCCGACGCCAAGTCCTCCATCATCTTCATCCACCCTCGGGTTGGAGCTCGAGCCTCACTCCTCCGGAAATGAGGAAGGTCATAACTCGCGGTCTATTACCAAACTATGCACTCACGAGAGGAAGCACGTTCACGCCGGCGGCTGCCCACCACCACTGCTTGCGGAAGAAGAGGAAGAGGAAGAGGGAGAAGCGGAGGAGGCGGGTGTGGTGCGTTGGGCTCGGGTGGGGTCGTAGGGTCGCCAGGTGCGCTGGAAGGCCTGGGCACGGCTGCGCTGCGCCTCGTAGCTCTCGTGGGCGCCGCGGACCGCCTCGGGCTCCAGCTCCAGAATGCCCGCGATCACCTCCTTGCCCAGGTCCTTGGGGAAGCCCTTGACGTCTTCGATGACGTGGCCGAACGAGGTGCCGTCGGGGAACTGGACGTGGAAGTAGGGGAACTCCTTCGGGATGGCCCGCCGCACGCCCTTGCCCGTCGTATCGATGATCTGTGGCCACGGCCGTGTGTGATAAGCAATCACCAGCGGCGTTTGGGGCGAGGAGAGAGAGTACCTTGCGGTGTTGACCCCACTCGCTTCCGGTGTCGGAGAGGGTCTTCTTGAAGTAGCCCGGGGCGACTGCAGCGTCGCGCTTGGGCATCGGAACGCAGTGGATCACCATGTGCTTGGCCTGCGTGTGGGTTAAGAAGAGGAGGAAGAAGACGGGTAAGTGATCTACCCTTGAGCGCTGGCTCGCAGTCGTGCTAACTTATGTGGGCGTACATACCCTCTTGCCAATGGCAGCGGTCTCGAAGAAAATGGCGGCCTTGCCTTGCTGGTCGTACATGCGCACGAGCGCCCGCTGGAAGTCGACCATCTCTCGATAGACGTCGGTCTCCAACGCCGTGCTCGCTCCCGCGTGCTGCAGATGTCCCACATGCGTGAGCTGACTCTAAACGGAAAGCGGCGCACGAGTAGAGGCGAAGGGCCGGTGGCAGGTTGTGGGCGGGGGGAGCGGCACGACGTACGCCGAGGGGCACGATGAGGCAGTGATCGGGCACCAGGGCACCGCGGTGGGGCAGGCACACGTAGGACTTCTCGCCGACAGAGAGCAGCAGGTGCTTGCCCACCCGCTTGCCTTCGTCCAGGCAGAACGTGCAGCTCTCCCGCATTCGCTGATCCTGAGCTTCGCCTGTTGGTGACCGGGTGGGTGTGGACAGTCAGCTATCACGCATCGCCATCCGTTGAGCGGCAGAGTGTACCAGCGATTGCTCGAGAGCGGCGCATATCCTCTTCCGATCGCTCGGGCACCCCGGTGCGTCGGCGCTTCTTGCTCCTTCCCTCCTGGTCGAAGTGGACCTCGCCAAAGTCCTCGTCCTAATAATGATCAAGTAATTAAAATTAATTGTAATTAATAATTTACAATTTTGTTGGTTGAAGGGGCGCGTACGCTGTAGGCCTGATGGCGTGCCAGGGAACGAGCCCAATCGAGGTTGCCCGACCTCGCGTCCTGCTCCCGTTCGGCAGCCATCATGCGTCGGGCCTCGTCCACGTTGGCCGACACCGGGAGGTTCACGGGTCGGCCGTGTCGGTCTGTGCTCCGAAGGAGGAATTAAAAACAGCGCAAGTGCACGCGAAGGGTGCGGGAGCGAGCAGGAGGCAAAACGCACCCAGGCCGGAGAGCACGACCACCTTCTGAGCCTCGCGCAGCTGCGCGAGCTTGCCCTTGAGCTCGCGTATCCGGTCCTCGTCGCCCATCATTTCGGCCTTAAGCAGCTGGGCCTGGATCTTGTTCGCCTCCTCCTCCGTGACTCTTGGGGCAGGCGCGGCCGCCGGTGGTGCAGCTGGCGGCAGCATGGTCGGCTCTGCCTCTTCCATTCGGTCCTCTGCGCAAAAACGCACCGTAATGCCGCACACACCATCGCACACGCATACGACGCACGCATGAGGCTTGGGCCAGGGGTACGTGCGCCAGGGCGGAGGGTACGCGCGTACCGGAGGGCGCGGGACGGCGCGTGTCTTCGCTACGAGTGGGCGGGAGCTCCCTCTTGCGCGTGCGGAAGACGTGGCCTCCGTCGTCGTCGTTGTCGTCGCGGTGGTGGTTGTTGTCGGCGCCTCGGCGGTCATCACGATCGCGGTCACCACGGCGGCTGTCGCTCTCTCGCCTTCGGTCGTCGTGAGCGTTGTCGTCGTTGCGCTTCCGCCAGCCTCCGCGCTCACCAGACGCGCCTCCTCGTCCTCCATCGCGGCTTCCGTACGGGTCTCGCCTGATCGTCTCGGGTGGCACTGTCTGGGGAAATGCGACATGGTCGAGTCAGATCCACAACGTGCTCGTCGGTCCGCTGTGGCCCCGCGCCAGGGGAGGCGTCGTACCGGCGCAGGGGCGGACGGATCGGTGCCCTCTTCTCGCGCGCGTTCGCGAGCTCTGCGCTCGGCACGCGCTCGCCAGCTGTTGCCACCGTCTCCGACCACATAGCTCGGCCGACCTCGCCCTGCACAACGCACCATCACACCAATCGTTCTGTTAGGCCAACTTGCACACGCACCAGGAGAGGAAAATGCAAGAAACGGGCTCAACTCACGTGTGCCCTCCTCTTCCGACGGCACGCCAGACCCGCCATCGGCCAAGTAGGGGTTAAGCTCTCGCGGCTTGGGCTGCAACCCCATCCACACCCACACCCACACATTCGCCGTCAGCCCGCAGCCACTTAGGGCGTGCGCGTCGTAGCGAGCGGCAGAGAGTGCAAGCGGCAAGCAGGGAGTGGGGGAGGGGAGGAGGTGCCTTGGCGGGTACGTCGG
>CACVKS010001053.1:0-12176 GCA_902749335.1 Acanthamoeba triangularis
ATGTTGGTGGGATGTTGGGWAAAACAGGAGTTGGCCACATTGTACATAGCGGCGCAGATGAAACTCCTCGGGCTCTTCACRACCAAGTCGTCGTCGACGTCGCCCTCGCTCAAGGACTACATCATCGACGTGCCCCTCGTGGGCATCTCCACGACCGAGAGCCGCCGGGCCGACGCCGACGCCGACGCCGACGTCGATCGACCGCGGCCGCCGCTGACCTTCACYCGCCTCGRCGAAGCGTCGACACAGACCACGACAACTGTCGACACACGTAGCACCGCTACTGCAGAGAACTCGCGGCCGTGCCRGACCGATGAATCAGMAGAGGCKGGCGCCGAMCCAGCCAATCARCAATGCGGGATCGGAGGAGGAGGTGGTGAAGAAGACGACAGCAGCGCYAATGATGATGGTGCCGRCGCGGAGCGAGGYGATGGCGACGAAGGTGAAGGCGAAGGCGCGGAYCGGATCGAGCTGCGGCTGTGGGACGACTTCGTGGTYACGGCCGACTACCAGGCCATCCGGGAGGCCATGGCCGACGACGACACCAGCGAGACGGAATGGCGCGTGACGGCCGACGAGCTGGTCTTCCTCGGCTTCGGCATTCACGCCGAGCAGTGGTCGAGGAACGACTACCGTGACGCGGTGCGTGCCTCTCTCTCTCTCTCTCTCGCTCGCTCGCTCGCTCTTGTGTGTGTGTGTGTGTGTGTGTCGTGTGTGTCGTGTGTTGTGTGGTGGTCGATAGACTCACCTCTTCATGAAATGGGCGTGGACAGGATGGCGGGGAGGTGGACATCCGGGGCAAGTTGGTGGTGTGCTTCGTCAACGAGCCTCAGCCGACGGAAGACCAGCCCGACCTCTTCGAGGGCAGCAAGCTCACCTACTACGGTACTCTTTGACTTCATTTGTGTCTTGTATTCCGATTATATTTTATCATATATATATATATATATATATATGGTATTTTGTTACGTGTAGGACGATGGACGTACAAGGTGGAGGAGGTGCGAAGAAGAGGCGCGCGAGGCATCTTCCTCATCTACACGCCCGACACGGCCGGCTATCCCTTCACGTAGTGCTCTCCCCCCAACCAACCAAGCCGACGCCTTCAAGTTTTTCTTGCGTTCACCACCACCACCGCCATCACCCCACCACCAGGGTGATCTCCAACAATCGGGAGCCGCTGCAGGTGCCGGCCAAGCGCTTCAACGTCGGACTGGAGGTGGTGTCCTGGCTCACCGAGGAGTCCGCTGCGAGTCTCGCCCGCCTCTGCGGTAGCACTCTCGCCGTACGTGTCCACCTCACCACACACACACACACACACACACACACGACACGACACGACACGACACGAAGCGACTCGCACGACACGTGTTGAAGTTGCTCGTGTTGTGCAACAGGAGTGGTACGATGTGGCGGTGTCGCCCGACTTCGTGGCGCGTCGACTCCCCGTGGCGACGTCGCTCGACGTGGTGTTGGGCGTGCGCAGCTTCAAGGCCAAGAACGTGGCGGGCCTCCTCCCGGGCGAGACCAGCGAGTGCATCCTCATCACCGCCCACCACGGTACCCACGCCTTGCCACCAATAAATAACAAATAAATAATAATTAAATAAAAAATAAAAGTAAAAAAACTAGACTGATAACAAATAATTATAATCATTTATCTACGATTTCTATATTTCTATCGACAGATCACCTGGGCATGGGGCCACCCAGCGACAGCGGCCAGGACCGAATCTACAACGGAGGTAGGGCGTGGTGTGGTGTGGTGTGGTGTGGTACTACTATAGGAAGGCTGTATATGCTAATCGACAAGCGATATATGTAACGTTCGCAAGCGGTCGACAATGCAAGCGGAGTGTCGATGATGCTGACGCTGGCGCGTGCCCTCGCACAGCACCGGGGCACCTTGAAACGCTCTTTCCTCTTTGTGAGCCTCACCGGCGAAGAGGCCGGCCTCATCGGCGCTCAGGTACCCACCGTGCGTGCGTGTGCGTGCGTGTGCGGTCGCTGCGTGTTGCGTGCACGTCGTGCGTGGCTTTGGGTAACGATGCAAACTGCTAGAGGCGGGGTGGAAGTTGAGGAAGATAAAGATGAAGATGAAGAAGATGAAGAAGTGATAAAGGTTTATGGACGGGGATAGGTACATGGGAGTGAGTTGTGTTACCCGCGCAAGCAACGCTAAGCTGACGACACACACACACACCACTCAGGCATACGTGGCCAACCCACCGGTGCCGCTCACGCGTACCCTGGCCAACATCAACTTCGACATGCTCAACCTGGACGGCCCGACGCTGGACATCGTCGGTCTGGGCAGTGACGAAACCAAACTCGGCCGCATGTTCGCCGCCGCCGCGCACGCAGAGGGTACGCGCATTCTTGGCATTGCACACGACCGCACACGCACTCACTTACCACGACACACACGACACACACGACACACACGACACACGACACACGACACACACGACCGCCCGTAGTACGCACAACTGTGAACTGTGGAGTGTGTTTGATTAATCGGACGAGGTACAACTGTTCCGTTCGTCTAGGCGAGGAGTTCAGGGTGTTTGTGCCGGAGATCCTGCCTCTGCTCTTGACCAGTCTGCTCAACGACGCACGAGGCACGGGCTCTAACCCGACCCAAGACCTACCGCGCAACGCAAGCCTCGCCAATCTCAAGGATTCCGGCGTAGAGCTTATCTTGCGTACGTGACACTTATTGTCTTGCCTATCCATTGATTGTGCGTGGCGGCATGTCGTGTGGCGGCGTGTCGTATGTGTCGTGTGTGTCGTGTGTGTCGTGTGTGGCGTGTGGCTGTGGCGTGTGTGGCGTGTGGCTTGTGGCGTGTGCGGTCCATTTATTGACACAATTACATCGATGCAATGGCCAGCTTTGAGCAAGGGCTCGGGGGTGCAGCGGAAGGCCAGCCTGGCGCCGACGTTCGACCACCGGGTGGTGTGCGTTTTGCGTGCTCTCGAGGTGTTCGGCACGTGCCTCGCCGACCACCTGCACCTGCTCGTCCCCACGATCACTCGGCTCTTTGACGACGAACAGCTCGACGTCTCCTCCCCTATTCAGGTATGGTATCTAGCATTGAGTTCACCTGCAACTGTGGATTGGCCGTTGTTGCTGACTTTCGAAATCTGATGTGTTGTGTGTGTGTGTGTGTGTGTGTGTGTGTGTGTGTGTCTTGCATGCGATTGTCCAGGCGCGCGCCATGCAAACGCTGGGCCTGCTGTGCGCCAAGCTCAAGTTCTCCGAGTATGCGTCGCACATCATCCACCCGCTGGCGAAGCTGATCGACCGTGAGGGAGCCGCCGCCATACAGCTGCGGAAGGAGGCCCTGGACACCCTGTGCGCCCTCATCCCCCAACTCCAATCCGACTTCGCCGTGTTCATCCCCATGGTTCGACTACGCCCTATCGCCGCGCAAGTATTTGAAGAATGTCAGCGGCAGCATTAACTCGTCTTTTTCGCTCCCCCTCTCTGATCAACAGATCCGTAAGCTGATCGTCAAGCACCGCATCCAGCATGCCAGCTACGAGAACCTGATCGGCCGCCTTCTTAAGAATCAAGCGCTCACTGATGACCCGCAGCCGCAAGGTCTCGGTAAACACTCACTCTCCCCCTACCTGTCGTTCGTTGACGATTTCGAGTTGACACTTGATGCGCAGTGAAAGACCTTCCGTCGTTGTCACGGCGGATGGCCCGCCGATCTTCGCTTCGCATCGGCCGGACATCGCCCTCACCGGACGGTGGAGTTTCTCCCACGGGGTCCTTCATCTCCGCGCCCTCGTCGCCGGGCGACGACGCCTCTCGGCAGTACAAACCCCCAGCGACCAACAAAGCCCTGAAAGAGGTACCGTAGCCAGCACGATCTCGATCTCGAATATCAATATAATGTGATATCACATTATATTATTTATATTGATGTTATTTTATTATCTGATGTCGACTTTTTCGCCACCAGGCATGCCAAACGATGAACTGGATCACGAAGGAAGACTGGGAGGCGTGGCTGAGCCGGCTGCGCCTGTATCTGCTCGAGGAGAGTCACTCGCCTGCGCTCCGCGCCTGCTACGACGCCGCGGTCAAGGTCGACACGCTGGCCAAGAACCTCTTCAACGTCGCCTTCATCTGCTGGTGGAACGAGGTACGTCAATCTCTGTTGGTGCATGCTTGCGTGCTTGCACGTTTGCGTGAGGTGTAATGGTGCGAGACAAAGCTGACATGTTCACCGCCTGGGTCACAAAGCTCGATGGGCAGTTCCGGTATCACGTGGTGAGCAGCTTCACCAAGGTGATGACGTCCCAGCGCAGCCTGCCGCCGGAGATCCTGCAGATTCTGCTCAACCTGTGCGAATTCATGGAGCGACACGGCAAGCCGCTCAGCATATCCACCAGCGTCCTCGGAGGTAACACCTCACGACACACGACACACACGACACACACGACACACACGACACACACGACACACACGACGCACACGACTGTGCACAGTGACCAACGCTATTTGCGGTATGAACACCTCAGGTATTGCGGAGAAGTGTGAAGCCTGGGCCAAAGCGCTGCACTACAAGGAGATAGAGTTCCGCACGCAACCGGGCGAGACGTGCGAGGCGCTGATCAGCATCAACCACAAGCTCGACCTGCCCGAGGCGGCCGCCGGCGCACTCCACTACGCGCAGGAGGTGTACCACATCGAGCAGGAGTCCTGGTACGAAAAGCTCCAGCGATGGGAGACCGCGCTCGCCAAGTACGAAGCGAAACAGGTGCGCGCTACTCGACCTTCACCACTGGCGCCATGCACGCAAGCAACTCACTTTGACGAGGAATTTGTGGAATGTTTAGGTCGAAGAACCGGCCAACACGGACTACATGATGGGCCGTATGCGGTGCCTCAACGCGATGGCCGAGTGGAAGCGCCTGGCCGAGCTCTCGGAACAGATGTGGAAGATGCCCAGCGTGGGTACGGGGCGGCACCCCACCACACACCACACACCACACCACCACACCACACACCCACCACACACCCACCACACACAATGGAATACTTAGGTTTGTTTTGTTAACGTGCAGATACGTCGGCCAAGAAGAAGATGGCGGCGGTGGCGGCGTGTGCGGCGTGGAACATGGCCAAGTGGAGCGACATGAAGACCTACGTCGAATTCCTCCCGGAGGACACCGTCAACGGGAGCTTCTACCGGGCGGTGCTCGAGATCCACCAGAACAACTTTGACGCCAGCCAGGCGTTTATCGACCGAACGCGCGAGCTGCTCGACCCGGAGCTGCGAGCGCAGGCCGGCGAAAGCTACACGCGCGCCTACAAAGCCGTACGCCCGTGCCTCGCCAGGCCCCTTTTCCCTGTGTGCCCGAGTAACGCCACCACCGCCACCACGCGCCCACATACAGGTGGTACGCGCGCAGTTGCTGTCCGAGATGGAGGAGCTCATCGACTACAAGAAGATGCAAGCCGACGGCGTCAAGGACAACTTGCTTCCCCTGCGCAACACCTGGACCAAGAGGCTCAAGGGAATGCAGAAGAATATTGAGGTAATGTCCCCGTGGGTGTGCGGTGGTGCGTGCGGCGATTACGCGCAACTGACTGGCACTACTGCTGGACTGCTGAAGGTGTGGCAAGAGTCGCTGTTGGTTCGCTCGATGGCGATCAACCCCGAGGAAGACGCGCACAACTGGCTCAAGTTTGCTTCCCTCTGCCGAAAGTCGGGTCGCCCGCAGCTGGCCCACAACACTCTCATCGCTCTCGGCGGCGCTGAACCCTCGCCCCCCGGCGAGACATCGCGTACGCCTGCCACCGACCCCCAATCAACATAGAACTTGCTTGCCGCGCTGCGAGCCGGCACCACTCAGTTTCGTGCTGACGTGACACCACCACAGTGCAAGACAACAAGGCCATGATCAGGTTCGCCTGGCTCAAGCACTGCTGGCACACAACGAAAGGTACTACAATCGAGCGCTGACACATGGTCCACCCCAGTTTTTTCCCCTCAATCAACATCAATGCCATGTGTGTGTGTGGTGTTTGTCCGCAGTGGACGAGAATTCGGAGAGGGAGCAACTGTTCCAACGGCTGCGCGATTTGTGCCGAACGGTCAACAAGAAGACGAACTCCACCAAGAAGCTGCTGGCCCAGTGCTACCTCACTCTGGCCAACTGGGAACGCGACCTCAACGAAGGGCTCACCGAGGTAAGCCTCATCGTAATGAATAGTGAGAATTGCGACGCCAAGTGAGACCAAGGGACTAACCAACGCTCCATCACATCACACAGACCACTATCAATTCCATCCTGCGCGCCTATGAAGAGGCGACCCAGTACGACGGGCAGTGGTACAAGGCCTGTCACTCCTGGGCCATGTTCAACTTTGAGGTTTTTACCCACCTTTTTCCCTATTATATTTTAATTATTATATATATATATTATTCTTTTATATTTGTCGTTTTTTGACGCCCACTCGCCACGCCAACGCAACGACAGGTGATCTCGCACTGGGAGAAGCAGGACAAGAACAGAACGGAGACGAGGGACGTCAGGGGCAAGCTGCCCGACCGCAAGCAGCACAACCCCAAACACACCCCACGCCTGCTCACCTCCGCGGTCAAAGGTTTCTTCCGCTCAATCGCCCTCGCCCCACAGGGCAAGAGCCTCCAGGTACTGCGTGTGTGGTCGTGTGTGCGGTCGTGTGTGCAGTGTGCGTATGCGTGGGCGGGTGCGTGTTCGTGGGTGCTGAGCCTAACACCGCACGATTGCAGGACACGCTGCGTCTCTTGACGCTGTGGTTCGAGTATGGCCACATGAAGGTCGTGGAGGAGACCCTGATCGAGGGCTTCACCACCGTTTCTGTCGACACATGGCTCCAAGTGATCCCGCAGCTCATCGCCCGGATCCATTCGCCGGTCGCCTCCGTGGCGCGCCTGACGCACGACCTCCTGACCAACGTGGGCCGCGCCCACCCGCAGGCCCTGGTCTATCCGCTCTCGGTGGCCTCCAAGTCCGACGCCCCGGCTCGGGTCGCCGCCGCCAACTACATCCTCGACAAGATGCGGAAACACAGCGACAGCCTGGTACCCATTCCTTACATTCATGTCGCGTGTGTCGTGTGTCGTGTGTCGTGTGTCGTGTGTCGTGTGTCGTGTGTGTCGTGTGTGTCGTGTGTGTCGTGTGTCGTGTATCGTATGTCGTGTGCGGTATCTTACGGGAGGTGGTGCCCACAGGTGGAAGCTGCCCTGCTGGTCTCACACGAACTGATACGAGTGGCGATTCCCTGGCAAGAGCTGTGGAAGGAGGGTATCGAAGAGGCCTGGCAGCTCTACTCCACCGAAAAGAACGTGGAGGGCATGATCCTCAAGCTCCATTCCCTCAACCAACTGCTCACCGTGGTACGCCTTAGTTTCTATTATTTTCTTATAATACGTACTATTTTTCACATATTAGTATTATTAGTAGTAGTATTATTATTAACATAGATATTCCACGCGGCAAACAAAATAGGGCGCGCAGACGCCCCGCGAGACGACGTTCATGCACATGTACGGGCGGGACTTGGCCGAGGCTTTTGAGTGGCTGCAGCGCTACCAGAAGACCAAGGACACCACCGACCTACACCAGGCGTGGGAGTACTACTTCCTGGTACGTACCACCATCACCGCCCAGGCCATCTCTCTCTCTCTCTCTCACCACAAGCTCTCTGTCTTTACCGTTCCTCTCTCTCTCTCTGTTGCTTTGCCGCCCCGGCACCAGGTGTTCCGAAGCCTGTCCACCAGGCTGCCCAACATCAAAACGATCGAGATGCAGCACGTCTCGCCCAAGCTCATGGCCGTTCGCGACCTCGGACTGATCGTGCCAGGTACCACCCTGCCCCTGGCCGCCAGCGTGGCGCTTCGGCAACAGCTTTGACACAATTTCAAACACGCGTAAACGTGACACGGCCTGCAGGCACCTACGAGGGGCGCACCCAGGACGACGACATTGTCAAGATCAGCCATTTCTTGCCGACGTTGACCGTGCTCGCGTCCAAGCAGCGGCCCTGTAAGCTCACGATCATGGGCTCCGACGGGAAGGAATACCCGTTCCTCCTCAAAGGTACTCTTGCTAACCGTTCACCACCACGCCGGCCACACGCATGCGCACGGCCGCACACGCACACGCACCGCCACACTCACGCCACACTCACACGCACACACGCACACAGGCCATGAGGACCTGCGCCAGGACGAGCGCGTGATGCAGCTCTTTGAGCTGGTCAACACGCTCCTCGCCACGGACAGGGAGACGACCAACAGGCAGATGGCCATCCAGCGCTACGCTATCATTCCCCTGTCGCCCCACTCGGGTCTCATCGGCTGGGTACTTGCTCCCTTCCCCCTTCTCCCCCTTCTTGGCTTTTGTGGAATTCAAGCCATTCCAATTCTCGCACTCGGTCACAGGTCCCGCACCACGACACGCTGCACGAACTGATCGCCAACCACCGCAAGGCCAAGGATGTGCCCATCACCAAGGAGCACGTGTACGCGGGGCCCCTTAAACTGATATATATTATATATAGACCGCGCGCAGGCGGGGCCGAGGCTCACAGACGGCTCATTGTGTGCGGTGTGTGCCCGCTGTTCAGGTGCATGCTGCGGCTGGTGTGCGGGTCGGGCGTGAAGCCCAACGGCGAGCCGATGACGTTCCTCGACTACGTGGCCAACTTTGAGAAGCTCACCAGCATCCAGAAGGCCGAGATCTTCGAGTCCGGCATTGCCGAGACCGAAGGCGACGACCTCGACCAGGTCCTCTGGCTCAAGAGCCCCAACTCCGAGGTAAATGCCACGACACACACCACTCGCACACGACACGACCAACGACACAATCTGGTACTGACTGGGCGGTAGGTGTGGCTTGACCGGCGCACGAACTACACGCGGTCGCTGGCGGTCATGTCCATGGTGGGCTACATCCTGGGCCTCGGCGATCGCCACCCCTCCAACATCATGCTCGACCGCAACACCGGCAAGATCACCCACATCGACTTTGGCGACTGCTTCGAGGTGCGTGCGCTGTTGGCTAATTAACAAAGAAAGCAGCCAGCGCTGATTGTGGTACAACACACACCACACACCACACAACAACAACACAGGTGGCGATGATGCGCGACAAGCACAAGGAGAAGATTCCCTTCCGGCTCACCCGAATGCTGATTCGGGCCATGGAGGTGACCGGCATCGAGGGCAACTTCCGCTGCACCGCCGAGAACGTCATGCGCGTGCTCAGGTACTCGGAATCCGGGCCGGCCGCTGCTATCTTCTACAGTTCTGACCCGTGCGCTCACGTGTGTGCCTTGTGCCGTGTGTCGTGTGTGGTGCGCGTTGTCAACGACCTTCGGCGGCACAGGGAGAACAAGGACAGCGTGATCGCTGTGCTGGAGGCCTTCGTGCACGACCCGCTGATCAACTGGCGGCTACTGCAACAGAAGGTGCCTTCGGGCCAGGAGGCCCCGACCGACTCGAGTCTCGACGACAACGGCGGCGTCGATCTCAACGACCACCCGGCCGTCGAGGCCGCCAAGATCGATGTCGTGAGCGGCTCCGTGTTCGGTTCGAAGATGGAGCGGCGCGTCTCGCGTACGCCACCCCTCGCGCCGCGTGAATCCGTGTAGTTGACATCGGCTGACACGCGACACGCGACACACACCACACAGCGGGCGGGGGCGAGGCGGTGCAGCAGGACGGGATGTTGAATGAGAAGGCGCTACAGGTGGTGGACCGCATCGCGTCCAAGCTGCGCGGCAAGGACTTTGAGACCAAGCAGCTCCGGGCGGCGCTCTCCGTCCGCGACCAGGTGTCCAAGCTCATCGACCAGGCCACCTCCACCGAGAACCTGAGCCAGTGCTACCACGGCTGGTGCCCCTTCTGGTGATGAAGTCGTAGTGTAGTTTTTTTTTGTGTTGTTTTGGTTTTGCTGGCCAACACCATTGCATTCAATTGAAATTGATCCCATCGACGTAGAGGAGGAGCGAGAGCAGGAGGCGAGGGGATAGACTACTCTTTCACTCTCTCCTCTTCTTAAAGAGAAACGCAAAGGATGGATGTGTTTGAACTATCGAAGAGGGCATCGGTGAAGGAATTCACGAAATCGTTGAAGTCGGTGGGCAAGGATGGACTCAAGAAGACCAACGAGAAGGGCCAGACGCTCCTACACACCGCGGCCGAGGGGGGCAATCACGAGGCTCTCAAGAAGCTGCTCACCAAGTACAAGATGGCTCATTTTGTGAACATTAAGGATGGATTTGGAGGCTGGACGCCCCTGCACTACGCCGCCGATGGCGGCCATCTCGAGTGCCTCGATCTCCTCATCAGCCATGGCGCAGGTATGCTTCATTATGCATCTCCTTTTCTCCCATTCCCCCTCGAGATGATAACATTCTCTGCGTCAATCAAGACGTCACCGCCACGTCGAGAGATGGCGACGTGCCGCTGCACTACCTCGTGCGGGCCAAGGCGCGCCAGTCGGACACCGTCCACTACTACAAGCTGCTCAAGACCATCCTCAAGTATGTTGCCGTTGTCCTTGTGCGCCTTCTCCTCTTGACTGCACTCGCCTGCTGACACCCTCGGGTGCGCCTGCCTTCTCGCTTTCTGTAGTTCTCGAGGGCTCGACGTGAACGTCCAGAACATGAACGGAGAGGCCGCGCTGCACCTTTCGGCCATGGGCGGTCACGACGAGGTGGCCAACCTGCTCCTCAACCACGGCGCCGAGATCAACATCAAGTCTAGGTCCGACCTCTCTCTCCCTCCCTCTCGCTCGCTCGCTCAAGGCGCAGGCGCAAACCTGAATGTCGGGCGTGCCATCATACGGGTGGTTGTGCTTACGTTCGCGACACGCAGAATTGGCGAGACGCCGCTGCACTATGCCACCCGCTACGGTCACACCGACGTCGTGAAGACGCTGCTCGAAAGGTGCCGCCACACCAACCCCCCGCCTGTTGCGTGTTTGCTTAGGAGAGGGGCTTGACCTCTCACCACAACCGTCTACTGCGCTCACGCACACGTTTACAGGAATGCGGATCCCACGCTGGTCGGTCCGGAGGGCACGCCACTGAACATCGCTGTGGCCTACCAGAAGGAAGGTGTTGCCGAACTCCTGTCGGCCGGTACGCTCCACTTGCGACTTCTCTTTCAACGGCGTCGCTTTTTGTGTTGGGCGATGATGATGGTGATGGTGATCAACGGTGCTGTTGGACTCACAAAGACTTGCGCCGCTTCGTCGCACACCAACCAATTAACCGAGCAGCGCTGGCAAAGACCGGAAGGAAGAACTCCGCGCCGGTACTGCCCGGCCCCGGCCTCGAAGATCGGCACACGGCCGTGCTGCCGGCCGTGACCAGCTTTGGCACGCACTCCGCGCCCATGCCAGGTATATATATTTCTATCCACCACTACGTGCTCCACCTTTCCCGCCAGCCCTGTAAACTGCTCCCAATCTCTCTCTTTCACAGCCGTGTCTTATTCGCCAAAGTCGCTCCCGCCAGTTCCCCGATCGACCTCCTTCGGTACTCTTCCTCCCTCTTACGGTGTGGTCCACGCCCTGGCCCAAGGGGGTTGACCGCGTTCTCTCTCTCTCTCTGTGCCGACGTACAACTGCGCGCAGACGTACGCGGTCAGAACGGGCACCACAGCGACCAAGCGTGGCCACCGGTGACGATGGACGGTGGGTTGCCGTCCGGTCACAGCCTCCTCCAGTTCTGCCGGGTCGCCATCTGCCCAAGCCGCGCGGCCTCGGCCTCGGCCTCGCGGCCGCCCAACGCGCCTGTGCCGTCGCCCGCCGCGCTCTCCGCCTTTCTTGCCCAGGTCGACTCGGCGCTGGCCACCCGGAGCCAGCGGGGCAGCCTCAACTACGAATTCACCTACGAGCGCGACATACTCACCCACATCGAGAAGGAGCGCGAGGCCTTTCGCCTCACCGACGAGCTGCGCAAGGACTACGAAGAGCGGCGGAGGGCCGGCACTGGCGGCGGCGGCGTGGCCCCGGGCGGTTCGCCCTTTGGCGGCGCGTCGACGGGCGTGCACGCGGGCGGTTCGCCCTTTGGCGGCGCACCGACGGGCATGGCTCACTCGCCCTACACCCCGCCTCCGACGCACACCGTCATGCCGGCGTCGCCCTATGCGGGACCCGGC
>CACVKS010001054.1:0-15464 GCA_902749335.1 Acanthamoeba triangularis
ACAGTGCCGAAGATGCAGCGGTCGTCCTGGATGGCCTGCTGCACGGCGGGCACGTTCTTGATGAGCCACACGAGCTTGGTGGCCGAGAAGTAGGTCGAGAGCGGCAGCCCGCAGACGG
Organism: Acanthamoeba triangularis; assembly: GCA_902749335.1. Classification (NCBI taxonomy): domain Eukaryota; phylum Discosea; order Longamoebia; family Acanthamoebidae; genus Acanthamoeba; species Acanthamoeba triangularis. The sequence continues at coordinate 119 of CACVKS010001054.1, forward strand.
GCCGCAGCGTGTCCTTCCCCGCCGCCTGGAAATTCTCCTGCTGCAGCAGCTCCTCCACAATCGCGTGCGTCCTGCTGTCCAGCCACACTACATGTGCGCGTGTGCGGTCGTGCGTGTGCGGTGCGTGCCATYAGAATAGATTGCGAACACACACGACACACGACACACGACACACGACACACGACACACGACACACGACACACGACACACGACACACGACACCTATGGTGTGCGATGGTGKTGGTACCGATGGCGTTGTAGAGAGGGACGCCGGTGATGCGGTCCCACACGAGGGTGGTCTCGCGCTGGTTGGTGATGCCGACGGCCTTCACGTCSGACGCGGCGWAGCCCAGCGCCTCGAGCTTGGCCACGGCGCCCGCGATGCACTCCTCGCTCTGCCGGAGGATGGCCTCGCCCGAGTGCTCYGCCCACCTWGTAAAGAAAAAATGGGGGAAAAAAAGAAAACAAATAAATTTTTTTAATCCGGGAATAAGAATAGAAACAAATGGAGTAGATAAATAACTACAATAAATCAATGAATTGTGAGTAGTAGTAGTTGGTGGTTTACCCGGGCTGCGGGTAGAGTGGCGGGAGTTCCATCTGGTGCGACACGACGATGTTGGTGCGCGAGTCGAAGATGATGAAGCGGGTGCTCGAGGTGCCCTGGTCGAGCGCACCCACGAACGGCGGCTCAAAATGTACGCCCGCGGGTTTGTTCTTCGTCGTTGGGGAAGATGAAGATGAAGGTGATGAAGATGAAGATTTCGTTGCCTGAGACTTATTAGCCAGCCAGATGGAGGCCAACGAGGCGCCTGCGGCGGCTGTGAGCGCAAGCAACTGCACCTTGGTCGTGTCGTCCATCACGCGCGTGTTGGTGCTCGGTCAAGGTTCGGGTTCGTTACAAGCGTGCAAGTCTACGGACCCGTGATCCCAGATAGAAAAAAAATGGTGGAGTATTACTTTTTCGTTTTCGTTTTCCTTCTGTGTTTTCATTCTTTGTTTCCTTGTTCTCAAATGGGACCAACCACAAAGGGGCAAAGCTTTCCCCCTGGGCTTTGGTGGAGGGGCCAGGCCAGGCCAAGGCTTGACCACCACTACATTGCTGGCTGTTGTAGTAGCTCACCTGCTCCTGCTCCTGCTCCTACATTGGGGAGGAATGTCAATCTCTGTCTCGCACCTGAGACAAACAAACCACAAGAGGCACAGCAATCAAGAGGAAGACAGGTACCTGCCGCGACGCATGGGCGAGGGCGATCTGCTCCTGGGCGAGAAGTTGCGCCTCCTGGGCGGGCTGGGCGAGCGCGAGAAGGACCGCCTCTTGCGACCGCCGCCGTAGCGCGGCGAGGGCGACCGGCCACGCGGACCGCCGCGCGGAGGCGACGGCGATCGCGACCGGCCACGCATGCCACCGCGCGGCGGGCTGCGCCTGCCGCCGAAGCGACCACCGGCCGGCGAGTAGGGCCGACCACGCGGGCCGCCACCGCCGCCGAAGCGACCGCCGCCGCCGCGCGGAGGCGATCGTCGGCCCCGCCAGCCGCCGACGCCTCGAGGCGGCGATCGGCCGCGGTAGGGTCCAGGGCCTCGCGACCACGGGCCGGGCGAACGTCGCCTGGGCGGCAGGATGGCCTGCACCTTCACCACGTTGCCATCGATTTGGCCCTGCAGCCCGTGACACACACGGCACATCACACGACACACACGACACGACACGACACACACGTGAGAAGACCAATCCGAAGATTGCGATGATGTAGTCGATGGTGAGGAAGAAGAAGAAGAAGAATGGGAGACGTACGCCGTCCATGCGCTTGAGGGCCTCGACCGAGTCGGCGTACTTGTCATACTCTACATAGGCGAAGCCCTTGGGCTGGTCGATGCGACGGTCCCAGCCGAGCTCGACCCTCACCAGCTTGCCCCACTGGCCGAAGATCTCCCGCAGGTGCTCCTCGTTCACGTTGCGCGTCAGGTTGCCCACGTGCAGCTTCTTCGGCTGCGGCGAGGGACTCCTCCGCCTGCGCACACGCACACATCGCGGTGAGTGCGCGTGCGGCGCGGGCGGCGCGGGCGGTGGTGAGTAGTACCTGGGCGAGCGAGCGGGGCTGCGGCGTGGGCTGCGGCTGCGGCCGCGACGAGGGCTCCTGGAGCGCGAGCGCGAGCTGCTGGGCGATCGCGATCGGCTGCTGCTCCTGGAGCTCGACCTCGACGACCGGGAGCCAGAGCGCGACCTGGACCTGGAGGAGGGGGAACGAGAAGATGAGCGAGAGCGCGAAGGGGACCTCCGCGACCTGCTGGACCTCGACTTGGAGGATTTGCGCGCAGCCGGCGAGCGGCTCCTGGATCTGGCCTCCTTAGCGTCGGCACGGGCAGGCGACCTGCACATGCGATTGTTGTAGGGAGTAATGAGAAGAGAATGCAGTGGTGGGGGGGGCGCGATTCATAATAAGGAAGAATCGAATTGCTTGGTGAAATTGATAGGGCAAGAGCTGCGAGAACGAGGGCGCGTACGACATGCTTCTTGAACCGATGAGTGAAGGCAGTTGTCGAATCGAATCAATCGAGTAGCGCCTGGAAAAGAACTAAAGAAAAGTCTAGAAAATTTGTGGCTGTAACGTGCACGAATTGCGCAAGTAACGATAGGAAAAAAAATGAATTTCACACATTCGATTTTCCATTGTCGAATCATCACCGCACAGCCACCCTCTGCACCATGTCTGACGACGATTTCTTGGACGACCTGGGCGCGAGCAAGGTGCGCCCTGGCGAATTGGGTGCCCTGGCTCAATCCGACATGATCACCACCCACACCCACCAGGTACCTCATTCTCCATTTTCCTCCATTCTTACAGCCCTTCCACATTTTCATCGATCTAGAATGAAGATTGAATTGATCATGTTTTTTTTTGATGTAACAATGTGTGTACTTCTTCTCTACACTCCGATTATTCGATTATAATCTCATTAATTATTATTTCTAATTATCAAAACTAATAAACAAACCAATCAAAGGCCAGCCGAACGATCGTGTCCAAGGGCTTCGACACCAAGTTCAAGTGCATCATCGACTCGCTACGCCGACGCGAGCTGGCCGGCTCCTACCGCGTGGCCATCGCCACGGCCGAGGTGATGAAGGTCGTCGTCTCCTCCTCGCGCTGGACCTCCGCCCAGGCCGTCATCGAGCGCGTCAAGGAGATCGGCAAGCTCCTCATCAACGCCGCTCCCCTCGGTTCCCCTCCACCTCCGCTCGCGTGTGTCGTGTCGTGCGTGTGTCGTGTCGTGTCGTGTGCGGTGTTGCTGACCCGCGTGCGCACACGGGCAACAGAGCTGACGATCGGGAACGTGGTGCGCCGGGTGCTGTCGATCGTGCGCGAGGAGTACCTGGCGTGCCAGTACCAGGAGAACCAGGAGGAGGGCAGCGAGGAGATCGCGCGCGTGCTGGACCCGCACTCGTCGCCCGCCCTCTACAAGATGCTCGGCCACGACCGGGACGAGGTCTACACCGAGCCCTACGACATCAAGGCCGTCGTGCAGACCTCCGTGGGCGACCTCATCGACGAGATCAACGCCTCTCGAAGACCGTGGCCGAGTTCCTCATCGCCGCCGCCCGCAAGCGCAAGTTCGACGTCATCGTCGCCCAGTCCGCGCCCTCGTACACCGGTGACCCACCTCCCCCTTCGTGCATCGCACGTGCGGTGTGTGCGGCGTGCGTGTGCGGCGTGCGTGTGCGGCATGTGTGTGCGGCGTGCGTGTGTCGTTCGCCTGTGTGCAAAACTAAACTAAAAACTTAACTAAAAACAAAACAAATAAAAAGGTAACGAGACGGCGGCGTCGCTGTCGCGTGCGGGCATCGAGACGACGATCATCCCCGACTCGGCGATCTTTGCGATGATGGCGCGCACCAACAAGGTCATCCTCGGCACTCACGCCGTGCTCGCCAACGGCGGCCTCATCGCCTTCACCGGCTCCCACGCCGTCGCCCTCGCCGCCAAGCACCACGCAGTACCCCACCACCGCACACGCGTGTCGTGTTGTGTGTCGCGTCGCGTGTCGCGTGTCGTGTCGTGACTCACATGAGGTGGTGGTGGTGGGTCGTAGGTGCCGGTGGTGGTGTGCATGGGCCTGTACAAGCTGTGCCCGCTCTACCCGACGGCCGAGCAGGACTCGTTCAACTGCTACAACCCGCCCGGGTCGATCATGCCCTTCGAGGAGACGACCGACATCGACCAGCTGCACGTCGAGAGCCCCGCCTACGACTACGTCCCGCCCGAGCTCGTCTCCCTCTTCGTCACCAACGTGTACACGCTCGCCCCGACCCACCACAAATAACAAATAACAAATAACAAATAACAAATAACAAATAACAAATAACAAATAACAAAATTATTTTGACTGACCATTTGGTTTGTTTGGTGCAGTGGTGGGCACAGCCCGTCGTACATTTATCGGTTGTTGGCCGAGTACTACCACCCGGCCGACTACGTGCTCTAGATGCCTCTCCGTCACCGCCCGCCCTCACCTTCTTCCCACCGTCCTCTTCACCAGCCAAACCGGATCAACCACCATCATCTTGCCAATTCATCTCCAAATATAATCCAACCTTGCCCCATTCCATTATAGTACACGTGCGTGTGTGTGCGTGTGCGTGTGCGGTCACGACGGGGTCGATCCCCTGGCGGCTGGGCCAGACGGGGCCAGGAAACGCACGTTGTGCTGCAGGGTGGTCAGGTGGGTGCGGCCCCACATGATCGACTTGGTCAGGAGCGCCGCGCGGCCGTGCGGCAGCGACCGCATGCCCACCACCACGGCCGCCGCCATCGCCGGTCCGCCCCGGCCAGTCTGGCCGTTGAGCGGCAGGCGGCTCCGCAGGCCCCACTGGCCCAGCGAGAACACCGCCACCTCGCTCTTGGCAAGCTGCCATGTAATGGTAATGAGGCAGACCACGATGAACGAAAAGAAGACCGTTAGTGTTACCATCACCATCACCATCACCGTTACCCTCGGTGGTGGTAGGTACCGTGCGACAATCCCGCAACGAGGGGTCGCCCTCCATTGGCACGGTGTAGGCGAGCATCACTCGGTGACTGCAAAGATGAGCGCACCACACGGGACACGGCACAGACCAACGGCACGACAAGTGTGGTTGTTGGCTCACCTCTCACCGAGTTGGTGGTGATGGTGGTAGGTGGGTGGGGGGTAACCTGTCGCAGCAGAGGCCGCGGATGGAATCCACCGCCTCCGGTTGTGGATGGGTCAGCGGCCGCTCGTGAAGCAGCTCCAGCTCTTCTTGCCACTTTGCCACGTTATTCGCGCGCGCGCGCGTGTTCCGCCTTAGCATACGACACGACACACGACACACACGGCACACACGACACACGACAAACGGACAGAAACACACACCACAGCAGCTGCCACGCACCTGGGAGGGCAGCGGCCAACACAGGATCTCATCGCCGGCCAGGGTGACCAGCAGAGCGTCCGAGTGCCGGCAGACCACCTGCGTGTGGCGGAACAGCTCCGTCGAAGCCACCTTGTCCACGAACTGCGGCGCCTTTCCCTCGCCCAGGCTCGCCTTCCAGATCACTGCCTCTCCCTGTAAGCACCATGTGTGCCGTGTGTGTCGTGTGCGTGTCGTGTGCGTGTCGTATGCGTGTCGTGTCATGTGCGTGTCATGTCGTGTGTACCGCGGATGGCGACAGGAAGACAGCAGACGATGTGATTGGGGGTGAAGAAGGTGGTGTAGGGCTTGAGCCGCAGGAATTCGGAGGCGGACCTGCCGCCGAACATGCCATCACCGCGGCCGAACAGCAACGGATGCCTGAGCGGCAGCGTCGGCGAGGGCAGTACGAACGAGGCGCCCAGCTCGGCCCCGTCCGCCAGTCCGTACACCTGCCAGCGCTTCGAATACACCACCAGCACCCCTGCCGTGTGTGCTGTGAGTGTGTGTCGTGTGTGTCGTGTGCTGCGTGTGTCGTGTGTGTGTCGTGTGTGTGTCGTGTGTGTCGTGTGTGTCGTGTGTGTGTCGTGTGTGTCGTGTGTGTCGTGCGATACCGCCATCGAGGTGCTGGGACGAAGAGTCGAGGCTGAGGCTGGGCGGGGTCGAGTACTTGTTGCCCAGGACCTTGGTCCACTTGGGCGCCGCGTCCCACCCGCGGCTCCGGTCATAGACCGCCAACAGCCCCTTCCTGCACCGCATTACACGTTTGTAAGGGGAGCAACGTGGCGTGCGTGCGTGATGGCCAGTGTGGTGTGTATATTTGAGGCGGCGCGCGCTGCGTGGGAAAGTCGCTCGAGCTCGTGCACGTACGGAGAATTAAGCCAGAGCCCCACGTGTAGCGAGTCACAACACACGGCAGCCACTCCCTCCATTGTCTGATCTTACTTTGGTTAGTGCGCTGTGATCTTATATAACAGACGTGTGTTGTGTGTGTGTTGTGTGTGTGTGTGTCGCGCGTGAACAAACAAAACCTGGAGCAGCGCGAGCGAGGCCAGGTCGTAGATGTGCAGCTTGTTCTGTGCGGTGAGGCACAGGATGGCGCCCTCGCTGTACACCACGTCGCAGATCCCGACGGCCACCTCGATATACCGCACTTGCTTCTGACGCGTACTGGACAACGTACCGCACACGCAACACCGCACACGCAACACCGCACACGCACATTACCCCGGAGAAGTGAGGTCGAGTTGTGTAGAGCGGGGGGCGGGCGGTCCAAAGAGAGGGACGCACGGAGGTGCGTCGGGGTGGGGAACGAGGGCGATGCGGTAGTCTGAGGCCAGCACCAGCTCCTCCTGTAGTGCGTGTGTCGTGCGTGTGTCGTGCGTGTGTCGTGCGTGTGTCATGCGTGTCGTGCGTGTCGTGTGTTGCGTTTCGTGTGTCGTGAGATCGCTGGTAAAATTGATGGGAGTCCAGATAGGGGGGAAGGGTGCGCCGGACCAGGGTGTCTGCGAGCAGGTGGTAGTCCTTTCTTGAGTCAACGCTCACACTGGAGTTTTCCTCTGCGAGGTGGCGCACGAGAGGGGATGTTATGGTTCATGAGGTCCCCCGCACACGCAACGACACGCACACACACCGTCGACACGACACGGCACGCAGACGACACGCACACGACACGACCGCACGACACACGGGCGACAATAAATGATAAACAAGGGGGGTGGGGTACGCAAGGAACAGCAGCGCTTGATCTCAAAGTACTCGCGCCACCACACCACCTCGCCGCCTTGGGTCGAGGGACCCGCAACGCGCCCATACAGGTTATCACACGCCTTCCTGTGATTGTGTGTGTCGTGTGTGTCGTGTGTCGTGTGTGTCGTGTCGCGTGTCGTGTGTCGTGTCGTGTGTCGTGTGTAGTATGAGACCTATATAAATGCCACATGGTTCTTGTGTGTGCTTGTGCTGGGGCGCGGAGGGCTGACCGCCACAGGGAGTCGTCGAGGGCGAGTGCCCGCAGTCGCTGGTTGGTGGCGCTGCAGGCCAGCAGGTCGCGCGGGCCGAGCCACTCCAGCAGGGCCAGCAGGGTCTCGTCGGGCAGCCCTACATCCCGCCCCCCAACCCAAACACAGAGCCAGAGTTGGCCAACCCAACCTTTAATTACCAAGTTTTTGGAAAACAGGCAATGACACGGAGGGGCATGGTACGGGTCAGCAGGTCCTCCTTCGTTGACCGTGCGCCCATCTCAATTCGCTTTCTTTACCGAGTGGGGTACGAGCACAAACACAAACAAGTCAACAACAGAGCAAGTGGTGAAAAGGGAAAGGACACAAGAGAGAAAACAGAAATAAAAAATTATTTCATGGACAGGCACCCTTGTCTTCCTTGTCCGACGCACCAGTTGGTGCATTGGCGAGCCGCTAGGGCGCCAGCTTGGTGGTGCCGGCACACCCACTACCATGTGGTGAGGGGCTCGAGCGGATGGCGGCACCTGGCGGGGTGGTTGCTGTTCTGTTGTGCCAGTGGTGGTCTACTACTACCTACTAACACTCACTGGGACTGGCTGAGGTCGCTCGTGGTGGCCTCCATGGAGACCTGGCCGAGGTCAGTGTCGTCCAGGGCCGGCGGGGAGGAGCCCGAGGCCGCGGCGAGGGCCACAGGGACCGTGGCGGCCACCTGCGCGTAGAAGCGGCGGAAGGCGTGGGAGAAGTGCGCGATCTCCTCGCCGCCATGCGCCAGCGCCTCCATGTTGGCGTTGAGGGCACTCATGTGCTTCACCAGCTGCTGCACTCCCTGCATCGTTACAAATGGATAATCAATTGTTAAATAAAAAAAGTAAAAAAAAATTAAAAATATAGTGATGTAGGCGGCACCTTGGTGATCTCTTCGATCAAGAAACGCCTTTCGATTTCAAAGGGGCGCTCCTCTTCCACTTGCTGAGGATCGCCGATTGCTGGCCACGCCATTCCCTCTCGCCCGTCCTCCATCTTTCTTCTTGTTCTAGCGTCGACAAAGAAAAATAATCTATTTCTTTCCCAGTTTGAAACAGAAAACAAAAAGAAATGCTATTTTCCTTCAGTAGACGCCTCGGGCGCGGTCCTGGCCGAAGTGGGCGTGGATCTCCTTGGCGATGAGGGCCAGGAGGCCAAAGATGATAAGCAGCGACAGCACCAGGCTCAAGATGCCCGCCGTACGGTTGCCCCCCTTGGGCACGTGCGGGCTTTACCGAATCAACGTCAGCCACCGCACACGACACACACACGACACACATACGACACACGAGGTAGAAGGCGAGTCGTACTTGTAGTAGTCGTAGAAGGAGTAGCCGAGGCCGAGATCGAGGGTCTGCAAGATCTTCTCGTTCTCCTGCAGCACGAACAGCGGCAGCGGCACAAAGTTGAAGCTGGGCGCCACCGCCTGCGTCGACGCCTACAAAATATCGCCGAGCTGTCAGGTCGTGCACCCGTGTGTGTGCGAGTGCGGTGGTGCGTGTGCGATGCGTGCGCGATGCGTGCGGCGTGTGTTGTTGTGTGAATGTACCATGTTGATGTACTTGAGGAGGTTGGCCACGGCGGCGCCGCGGTCACCCATTTCGCCCATGTTGCGGTAGATCAGCGCGTAGGAGAACGTAACCAGCGGGTACGTCGAATGCCCTGCCCGCGCGCTCGCCCTCAGCACACACAACACGCACGACAAGACACACGCACACACACACCGCACACACACGACACACAGCACACGAGGCACCAGTGGCAGTGACGCACCGCCTTCGTTGACGAGGGAGAAGCTCTCCCAGCTGTCGCCAGCGCCGGGCAGGCCGAATCCGCCAAAGTCCGGGGAGTGGTCCATGCAGGCGGCCAACACCGACTCCTGCGTGGGACGCGTCCAATAGCCCGCGCTGTTCTTCACCATCGCCGCCTGCAGCCTGCGTTCACCCGACGTCGACGACGATGACGAGATCGGTCAAATCACGCACACGCACCACCGCACACGGCACACGGCACACACGGCACACGAGGGGAAGAGGCGGGTACCCGGAGTCGGTGGCAACGCCCCAGCGGACGTAGCCGATGGTGCCGACGGTGGCCTTGACGGCGGTGGCCATGCCCGAGCTGTAGAGGGCGGACGTCACGCCCGCCGGCCAGGCCAACTTCTGCGACGAACCTGTAACGGACCCGTAAACAGTTGGGCGATTGCGTGTCGTTGGTCGTGTCGTGTCGTTGGTCGTGTGTGGTCGTGTCGTCATACCGAGGAGCCAGTAGGAGGAACCGGTGGCCAGGTACTGGGAGAGCACGAACGTGGAGCCCGACCCGTCCGCCCGCACCACGGGCTGTGTCCATTTCCCCCCAAATCCGGTCAGAGGAATCGAAAGAATGCAGAGAGAGAGAGAGAGAGAGAGAGAGATCAAGCGAGCGAGCGAGCGAAGGAAGCGAGCGCGGAGGGTACGAGGATGGGGCCGGCGTAGGYGAGGCGCGGGTTGGACTGGAGGATGGCCGGGTCGTTCCAGTTCACGATCTGGCGCGTGAAGATCCGGGCCACCACGTCCGCCGTCAGATTGAGCGGACCGCTGCACGTCCATTCCATCAYGTGTGTCGTGTCGTGCGTGTCGTGTCGTGTCGTGTCGTGTCGTGTCGTGTCGTGTCGTGTCGTGTCGTGTCGTGTCGTGTACCGTTGAAAATGGATAGAGAACAAGTGAGAAAGAAAGAAAGAAAGAAACTGAAAGGAAAAGGGGGTGCATGCCTGATCTGGTCGGAGGGCAGGTTGTAGATGAACTCGAGCGCGGTGAGGGTGATCGGGAGGTGGAGGATGGGCGACTTGAGGGCGGCCACCTCGCGGTCGCTCAGCGGCGCGTCCGAAATGGCGAAATCGATCGGGTGCTCGGCCATCAGCAGCTTGTCGCCAATGTCCGACCCTGCGTGTTATGTGCGCGCGTGCGTGCGCGTGCGGTGAACCCTTCGGCACACAAACAATTATTGTGGTTTTTCTTTGCTTTGCTTTGCTTTGCTTTGCTTTGCTTTGCTTTGCTTTGCTTTGTACCGGTGCCGTTGTAGATGACGGTGACCCGGTTGTTGGTGAGCGTTTGGAAGGAGCTGATCCACGACGGGTTCGTTGCCGTGCCTGTCGCGACAGCCCGCACGACACACACGACAAACACGACACACACGAACGCACGACACGCACGACGCACAAGAGGCAAATGTTAGCGTTCGCACCGCACATGTGCCGGGTGTGTGTTCCGTGTGCGTACCGGTGGCGAGTATGGTCTGGGGGAGGGTGGCGCCCGCGCCATGGATGGTGACATCGGCCGCCGCGTTGACCAGCGCCACCATCATAAGCGCCACCATCGATGCCAGAAGCGTTCGACGTAGCCGTGTCATGATGCGTCTACACGACCGCAAAAATAAAAGTCCAAATAAATAAATTTAATCCATTAAAAAAAAACACGGAAGGGGGGATCAAGGCCAAAAATCAATGGAGGCCCACGAATTCATCATCATTAATCTATAGACATTGGGTGAAATAATTGATTTAAATTGAGCCAACCACGAAACCGTGGAGGGGAATGGAACGAATTCATAACGGAAGGAAAGAAGAGGCACCCGTGAAGAGCTCTAAAATTGAACTCCCGCAAATGAGGTGTCGTGATGTTTTGCTAACCGCGCGAACTGGGTTGCCCGTGTTTTGTTCTTCAAGAAGTCGACAGCGCTCTCTTCCAGAAAGTTCGTCGCGCGTGTCATCACACCCGCACTGATCGTACACTCCTTGGTGTGGAACGAAAAGACAGGCCGCACAGCACTTCAACCATCAGACCACATGCCCCTTGTCCTCGCGGTTTGTAAGGAGGCTGAACCTGGCAGCGCCCGAGAGATTCCGCACCATCACCCCCGTCAGAGTTCGGCCTGGCGTATGGACTTTCCATATGCAGCTGAGCACTGGGTGCGGCGGTGGTGATTTAAAGCTCCAGTCAGAGTGCGGCAACGGCCACCGCGCCGCTCGCGAGCAGGCCATGTCACCAATAGCAGCGCACCTGGCCGGGTTTAAATAATGCCAACTCTCAACTGTGCCAATCACCTTCTCATCAACTGCAACAACAAAGCAACAACTACAACAGCTCAACCAAGTGTCCACTCCATCTACCCCATGAAGACTACCTCAACTCTGATCGTAGCGATGGCCTTCGTACTCGTGGCCTGCTTCATCGCTTTCAGGTCCCTTCTTCTTCTTCATCATCATCATCATCTTCTTTAGTTCCTAATCTCACCGGTGTGGGCACCAACAGTGAGGCCGGTGGCGGCTGCGGTGCCGGCGAAGGCGGCTGCTGCTGCTGGGCGTGCAAGGACCAGTACGGCAACCCCATCCAGAAGAGGGGCTTCCACGCCAACAAGGTCTTCATCGAGGTGGGCAGCGTGAGTGACTGTGACTACGAGTGCTCCTGCTTCAAGTTCTGGCAGAGCGGCGAGCTCCTCCACTTCCACTGCAAGCAGGGCGAGGCGGCCGGAAGCTCGACCGAGTGCCACCCGTCCGATGTCAGGAGTGTCAATCCCATCTGATCTCATCTCTGATCACACTCTGGCCCCCACTGGGCAAGATTATCCTCATTGATTCAAGTGTTGCCAATGACATATGTGCCTGGTGAATGTTGCAAACCTAAAAGAAATATATTTACACTTGACCAATGTTATGTAAAAGTTCAGCATTGCTGACTCACAACAAAGATAGAGGAGAAGAGGAGGCAAACAATACGCAAGTTGCATGATCGTCAATTTACCTTCTGAGAGCCGTCTTCGTCGGTGAAGACAAGGTAGATTCTTTTGGAGAGGGCCGGCCCCACGCGCCGATCCTTGCTCGACGTCGCCGACCCGACCTTGATGTCCTGCAACAGCAACTCCTGTTGTGTTGTGTTGGAGGGCGGGCAAGGATGAGAGATGACAAAATAGAACAATATACAGCATGCCATGACAGAACCTTGTCCTGCTCTTTGAGAGTATCGTCCTGGTATGCCGACATGAGCGAGCGGAACGTGGGGTATACCTCGGCGATGGCCTTGGCTACGCCCATCGACACCTGCCCAACACACACACACGACACACACGACACCACACGTGACACACAACCACCAGAACACGACCTTTGTCAGTCGCTCGAGGTGATTGCTGGGTGGTCGGGGCATTACCTTGTTGATCTGCTGAAGCTGCCTGATCCAGGTCTCCTGCGGGGTGCTGGTGCGCGCCGCTCGCTTGCCCGTCGCCTCTGCGCAAAACGTGGCGAACGAACTCTCCTGCCTGCGCACTTGCAGAAAATAAGTGTAAACAAAAGTGCAAACTTGAAAAGAGTAATAAAACAATACAGCGGGTTGGCCAGCGCACCGATAGGGCGCGTTGGCGATGGCCGAGGTCAAGCGATACATGTAACCGGCCGACTCCGACGGTCCGTCCGTCCTCCGTACATGACACTTGGCTGCGTTGATTGCGCCGCGTGCGTGCGGTGCGTGCGTGCGTGCGTGCGTGCGTGCGTGCGTGCGTGCGTGCGTGCGTTAGGATGCGCGACCAACAAAGAAAGCGCCGGGCGGGCACTTGCCTTCGATCTGAAGCCAGACGATGGCCTCGTCCACCAACGACGGGGTCACTCGCCGCCCGGCCCCGTCGCCGGTTTTGCCATTGTTTGTGCTGCCGCTGCCTCCTCCGCCCCGAGGAGTCTCCTCGTCGCTGCCATCGCTGTAGCTGTCCGATGACGTGTCGCCGTCACTCCCCCGCGGCGCTCCATCTGCGCCGCAGATCAAGAATCGTTATTGCTATACCAACCGTGCGTGTCGTGTCGTGTCGTGTCGTGTCGTTGGTCGTGTCGTGTCGTGTCGTGTCGTGTCGTGTCGTGTCGTGTGGTTACTTTTAAGCGCGTGGTTGTTGTTGCGTCGGGTCTCCTGGATAAAGAAGTTCTTGAGGCCCTCGATGACGATGGTGAGGACCTTGTCGCCGTGTACGGCCCGAATCTTGCGCACCTCGTCCCGCAGGCCCCGATCGCGCACCAGCTGCCCAAACTCGGGCCCCGCGTACCGCACCAGCACCTGGCCCACCTCCCGCCGCCTTAGCGCGCGCCGCGTGTAGTCCTGGTCCTGGCCGTCATCATCATCGCCATCATCGTCGCCGCCATCGTCATCGCCGTCATCGACGCCAAAGGATGTGCGCCACTCGATCGAGTTGCGAATCGGCAGCGCACGCACCTCGTACTGCACCGGTCTGACCATCGCACACAACACACACACACACAACATTCATCAAATTCCTGAGTCTTGTGTAGCGCGACACATGCACGCGCACGCACGACACGGCACACAGCGCGAGAGAGACACTTGGTGGGAGGAGTACGGCTTGTCTTTGTCGGGCCGTTGGCACACGGCGGTGTACTCGTTGCCGCCCTTCTCGTTGACGAGTCGGTCGTCGATGAGCACCAGCACGTCCCCCTCCGGCACCGTCTTCTTGGCCCTCTTGTTCCTCTCCTTCCCTTTCTTCGTCTTCTTCTTCTCGCTGTTGTTGTTGGCCTTTGTCGTTGACGCGTTGGCTGTCTTTTCCTTTCCCTTCTTCTTGCTGCTCCTTCGCTCGTCCGGCTCCTCTTCAGCTTCGACCTCACCTTCGTCTTCTTCTTCTTCTTCTTCGCCCACCAAACGTTTGCGTTTCGAGGATGTAAAATCGCGATGGTCCGAAATCGCGATGTTCGACGTAGAAGTCGAAATGGAGGTGGAAGAAGATGAAGTGGTGCGGCTGGGCAAGTGGGGCGGGCCACTGATGCCCTCGATGGATGCGAGCAGGAAGCTGTCATCCTCTTCCACTTCGTGCACGATCCCTTTCTTTTCCTTTGCTTTTGTGCTGCTGGTCGATGAAGTCGACGAGCAACTTGTGGCGGAAAGGCCCAGACCAACGTCAGCCAAGTCCACCGGCAGGTCGTCCTCCTGCGTCAAGTCCACAAAGCTCATCCTCTCCTCCACAACAAGGGCCTCCGTTTCGTTTGCTGTTCCCGCGCTTTTCTTTTCTTTTCTTTTCTTTTCTATTTTATTTTATTTTGCTGCATTCCTCGAAATCCACACTCGCGACTTTCTCTTGGGCGCTCTGCGACGGACACGAGGCGGCACAACCCCATGGTTGCCTGTGCGCACGGGCCACAACAACCCTCCTGCGAACTCTCCTAGATCCACACCTGCACCTGCAGGTGAGCCACACCATTCTTGCTCTCGCCATTTTTCATCTTTTGCATTTGCTCGCTTGCTGATTGGGCTGCAACCTCTTGAGTTAGCAGAAGTGGCGCGAATTGAATTCGATCTCGATTCTACACCTGCATCAAATCGAATCAAATTCGCCCCTTCTACTACTACGTTCCTAGGGCACGTGCCAACCAAGGGAGACACACATGGAGCCGCCGCGTAGCACCAACGCCTCTGCCATCCTCAAGGAGCGAGACGAGATCAGCAGCTTGCCTGGCCCGAACACACAGCGACGAGACAGCAGCGACGACGACCTGTTCTACGCGCAACTCGGGCGGGGCGCATCGGCGCTCCTGCTGCGAAGCGCGGCGTCGCTCAGGGCGGAAGAGTCAGGCCAAGAAGGCAAGCCCAAGGAGGTGGACGCCGAGACGGACGACGACCACGACCACGGCAAGGCCAAGGAGGCGGAGGCAGAGGTAGAGGCGGAGGCGGAGCCAGACTTGGGCGAAGCCGAGTCGGAGAAGGCGAAGGAGAAGGAGAAGGCCGAGCAGATGCGCCGCGACGAGGCCATGGCGCGACAGCTGCAGATCCAGTTCCTCCGCGAGGACGGCGGCTTCGTGGACGACGGTGCGCAGATCTCGCTCGACTGCCGACGCACTACCACCGCACCACCGCACCACCGCACCACCGCACCACCGCACCACCGCACCACCGCACCACCGCACCAC
>CACVKS010001055.1:0-12152 GCA_902749335.1 Acanthamoeba triangularis
CATGGGCCGTTTCAAGGAGTCCGAGGATTACCTTCTTCGCGCCGTCTCGATGAGGGAGACCCTGTGCGGACCGAACCATCCCGATGGTACGTACCACCGTACATCCGCGTGTGTGTCGTGTGTGTGGCGTGTGCGGTGCCCATAACTCAGCGTTGGGCAATACGTTGCCTATTGCAGTGGCGATGTCGCTGGCCAATCTGGGTGGCCTGTACATGGATCAGTCGCGCTACGACGAAGCCCACCCGCACTACGCCCGCGCCCTCAACATCTACCAGAGCGTCTATGGCCCGGTCCACCCGTCCGTCGCCCAGTACGTAGTTGCAGACCGCGTTGCTACTGCGTCGTGACAACCGGCACTCACGCGAGCGTGCCGCCTGTACCGCGCTGTGGTGAATGTTGGTGAATCGATGGCAGGACATTCAACTCGATGGCGGGCTTGGCGCAGGAGGCCGGCAAATATGAGGAGGCGGAGGCCCTGTACACCAAGACCCTGGCCATCCGTGAGCGTCTGCTGGGCGACTCGCACCCGGAGCTCGCCCTCACCCTCAACGACTTTGCCGTACGCCACACGACCAACGACACGACCAACCACACGACACGCAAAAACAACACACGGCTGACGCGCGGCGGTCGTGGGTGGGTCTCGACAGGTGTTGTACGCGAGGCAGGACAAGTACGACATGGCCGAACCGCTCTACCAGCGCGCGTTGAGCATCCGCGAGCGGGTCATCGGCGTGCACCACCCGGACTACGCCCAGTCCCTCAAGTAACTCCCCTATCACGCAACACACGCAACACGGCCGTGTGCGGCGGTGGGAGCGTTCTGGGGCTCAAGACTCACTAGCTGTCATTCTCGTTTTGCAGCAACATGGGCTCGCTGTACCAAGACATGGGCCAGTACACCCGCGCGCTGCCGCTCTTCGAGCAGGCACTCAAGATCTGCGAGACCGCCTTTGGACCGCGCCACATGGATGTTGCCAGTAAGTACTGCGTGTCGTGTGCCGTGTACCGTGTGGTGCGTGTCGTGTGTGGTGCGTGCCAGCGTGGTGCTCACCACGCTTCGCTACGACAGGCTCGTTGACGAACATCGCGGGCTGCTACCAATTCCTCCGTCGGTATGACGAAGCGATTCCTCTGTATCGCCGCGCGCTGGAGATCTACGAGGACTTGCTGGGGCCGATCCACGCCGACGTGGCGGTAACGACCAACGACTTGGCCGTCCTCTACTTCACCACGGGCAACACCGACCAGGCCGAGAAGCTCTACAAGAAGGCCCTCCACGTCTACGAGAAGATCTTCGGCCCTCACCACCCCGACGTTGGCCAGGTACCCTTCCACTACTCCTTTGCCCTATTTCGTCTTGTGCGCACGACCCGCGCAGTTCCGTCTTCAGTTCTGATTGGTTGTTGTTTTACTGGAGGATCTCCGATGGTTTTGTCCTTTTGAACGCTTTGCTGCTTCCTCCCTGTTTATTATTATTATTATTATTATGTTGTAACTATGTCGTTATTTGTTGATGGTGATGGTGCTTTCTCACGGTCCGTTCTGCAACAGGCGTTGGCCAACCTGGGCGAGTTCTACGTGAGCCAGAACAAGCGCGGGGATGCCCGTCAGTGCCTCGAGCGTGCCGCTGCTATCTACGCGCAGACCTTTGGCGACGGTCACGCCCGCACCCAGGCGGCCCAGGCGGCCCTTGCCCGCGTCGCTTGATCCCACTCCGCACCACCATGCCCGCCCAGGCACAACCATTCATTAGCACACATTTTGTTATTTTTCTGTTATGATATATATTTATCATTTCTATTTTATTCTTAAAAGCAAATATCAATTCAGGATATAGTCGAGGCGAGACTTTGTTCGCCTGGTGTTGGTGAGGCTGTTGTTGCCGTTGCTGGTCTGCCGGCTCTCCGTCGACCTGGTATCGCCGCTGCCATGATCATCGTCCCTCCGATGCTCCTCTCTTTTCCGCTTGGGGTTGTGGTCGGTCGTGAGGCGATCGCCAGCATTCTGGGCCTTGCGGGTGGTCTCCCGCTTTCGCCGCAGCACTGGAGGCGGAGGCCTCCCCCAGGCCGTAGTCGACGGTTGTGTGGCTGCAGCTAGCAAAGAGTGCAGGTAGTACAGGCCCTCCCACGACATCACCGCCGCTGGATCCTGATGCTGTGGTTGGAAGAGATGGTGGGCGTCGGGAAGGGCCGGCAGCAGCCCGGAAGCGCCGAAGTGGTAAGTGGGCGGTGGCAAAGCCCGACCGGTTGTATGGGCCGGTGGAGGCGGTGGCGAGTAAGAAGATACGAGGAATGTGGGAGAAGCAGGCAGGGACGACGCGGTAGTATGTTCCCGCTCGAGCTGAGAGGTCGACGGTGAGGTTGGAGTTGGGGTCGTTGATGTTGGACTGTCCGCTGGTGTGGACTGGTCGGAGTGTCCTGTTGCTGCCTGGGTGAGGTTGTGATAGTACATGGCCTGTACATCGTTGCGGACCAGCCGTCTGGTCTCCACCCCAGGAAAGATCTGTGCCGGTAACGGTTAAACAACTCCTCGGGCAAACGCTAATTGGCCGGAAGCAAACCAGAAAAGGGCCTTCATATATAGGAAGATGTTTGTGGTGGGGTACCTTCTTGAGGAATTTGCCGAAGGAGGCCGGGGTTGTGGATTCATAGTGGTGTGCGGCGCAGAAGTCGGCGTAGGCGCCAAAGACTTCCTTCTTGGGCACGCAATAGCCCTTCTTCTCCTGGAACGCGCAAACGAGCCTGTTGTCGTTGTGGTGGATGTTGATGAGCGTCGTGAGTGACTAGCGTGGGACCAACAAACCAAGCCTACTACATGTTGTAACCAGTGGGTGGGTGGTGTAACAGGACATAAACTGAAAAAAAGGGCGTTGACACTGTTGGAGGACAGACTGGTAGACAATAGACAAAGCACCCACCCCGAAGATCGGACACCAAACGCAGTCATGTGATGTACCAGTTCTTGATGTCGGGAAGCGCCTCTTCTTTACTCTTGAGGAAGATAGGCGCCATCATCTCCGCTGTTGGTGCTGTCGGGGCTGTCGAGAGCGGGGGCAAGCTGGGCGAGAAGGAGAAAAAAGGTCTGCAATGAATTCTGCGAGAGGATGGTTGTGCGACGGCCGTGAGCTTGTGGTTTGTGTCCGGACGCACAGACAACCCGTCGGTAATGCGTGTCAGAGGGATCATCACCACGCGTGCACCTATGGAAGATTAGTGTCATCAAATGTCGAGCCATTGGGCCGTGTCCAACACAAGAAAAGGAAAACTCCCCGGCTTTGGGGTATCATATGCCGTGCAACCCGGGTTTCCGCCCGCCAATCAGACTCCTTGGTATTCAAGATATGTGGTAACCAAAGTTGGGATCAATTAAGGATGAAATCGAGGCGGGACTTCTTCTTCCGGCCGCCGGCACCCGTGCAGTCGTTGGTGGTCGGAGAAGAAGAAGCGGCGGCGGCGTAACTATCGTGGTAGTCGTGCGGTTCGTCCTTGATTGTTGGCTGCGGCTTGTCGATGTCCCCGTTGTCATCGCTGTGCTTTTCCCCCTCATCCTGGCACCCGCCGTATTCCTCTCCTCTTCTCCGCTTGTCGCTCGCTGCTGCTCGGTCGGTGTGCCGCTCACGCTTCAGCGCAGTGTTCGCTGTCGCCGCTGGGGCGACTGCGTGTCGCGCAAAGATGGGCGAGGGTAGGGCGGTGGCCGCTGTGGTGGTTGTCGACGTAGCGGTGGTGAAGACCATCGGCGGTGAGGCTGCTGACAGGGACGACGGCCGCGACTCGAGCTGGTGTTGCTGGTGACGATGGTGGTTGCTTTGAAGCTCCTGGAGGTGCTGGTGGTGCGAGGCCGCCGCCGCCGCCGCGGCGAGGGCCATGGCCGAGTGGGGCAATGCGGTCATGAGCGGATGCAGGTAGTCCACGCCCGCCCAGGCAGAGGCGTCGTAGGTCGTCGACGATGACGAAGCGAAGGCTACGCCCGGAAGCTGGAGCGCCGCAGCGGCGGCGAACGAGGCGGCGCTCACATCGTTGGGGCGCTGGGCACTCATCGTCGACATCAATTGGTAGTAGGGGTGGTGCTGGTACTGGTACTGCCACGGCTGCGGCTGCGGTGGCTGCTGTTGGTTGTGCGCCTGGCTCTGGGACGGCGCCGCGCTGTGGCTCGGCAGCTTGCGCTCTTCATTGATGCGCCGCATGCTGGCCACCACCAGGTCGTCGATGTGGTGCGGGGAGCCTCCGCTGCTGCTCAGCCTATGCCCCTCGTGCTCGTCTTCAGCGTCGCCGTCTCGGCGAAGCCGTGTCGGCGATGGACTTCGTATCCTGCGAGCGTCGGCAGACCACGACGACGACAGCGAGGGCGACTGGAAGGTCGGCGGGGTCGGAAGCGTGGACAACGGCGTGTGATGGCGGCCGTGGGCCGCGGCGTTGGCGAACTCGCCAAACATCGCGTGCGATGGCGAGGCCGAGCGACACAGACGCTGCTGCTTCTGTTGGGCGTGGTGGTGGTCGTGCGGACGGTGGGCCTGCGGGGGGTGGAAGCGCGGCTCGGTTGGCTGCTGTGACTCGAGCGACGACGTCCGGCGACGGCGGGCGGCCTGCGGTGACGATGAAGACGACGACGACGAAGAAGAAGAGGCGTAGATGGAGGGCGCCGGCGTCGATGACGACAGAGCGGTCGAGGAGGCAGGCGCGGGGGAGGAGGAGGACTGAACGCTGGTCCACCGCCGCGAGGAGGCCGGTGCGGCCGTCGGGGTGAGGTTGTAGTAGTACATGGCCTGCTCGTTGTTGCGGATCAGCCGCCTGGTCTCCACCCCAGGAAATATCTGTGTAAACCATCACGACACACGGCACGCCACACAACAAAGTAACCTGGTTAGACCGCAACAAGGGCGCGTGCGCACACGAAAACGAAGAAGTGACATAAAACCAGGAAAGCGGGCGCTCGCTGATTGGGGGGATTCAAAAAATGGGAAACCGGGTGGTGAGCACAAAGAGAGAAACTCTCGATTTGGGTCCAAACCAGCCAGGCAGGTACCAGAAAGGACAAAAACCACACAGCCTTATTAAAAACATAAAGCAGCTAAAGGGTAGATATAACTTATCCAACTCCCATTGGAGGAGAAAAAAAAAGAGAGGGGGGGGGGTGACAAGACATGGTCTGGGGCGTCAAAGAAAGATGTAGGAGATGATGGAACATGATAGTGGTGGTGGGGTACCTTCTTGAGGAACTTGCCGAAGGAGGCCGGGGTTGTGGATTCATAGTGGTGTGCGGCGCAGAAGTCGGCGTAGGCGCCAAAGACTTCTTTCTTGGGCACGAAGTAGCCCTTCTTCTCTCGGAACGCGCTCACCAGCCTGTTGTCGTTGTTGTTGGATGTTGATGATGGTAGTGGTGTGGACAGATGGTGCAGTGATGGTGATGTACAACAACAGACAAAACGAATGAGATGTAGGTCAGTTCAGTTACCAAGGAGGGATGGGTCTGTTGATGTGCCAAGATAGATAAGAATAGATGCGAGCTGAACAGGAGGTCCCATCGATGAGTAGTAACGGGCAAGAAAGAAGCGAGGGCTGATGCGAGGTTCTCGCATCAGAATGGGTCTCGGTATGACCTCACTTGGTATTGGTGTGCGACCAGGTGGGTGCGTGAACCGCAAAAGAAAAGACCGAAGAGATACTGCCGTGTGTATAGGAGGTGGGGGAGTAGATATGTAGATAGGTAGATGGATAGGTGGTGTGTGGAGAAGACCATCATGTTTACCGACCAACACACCAACAACGGATGTGGAAAAAATGGACGGATTATGGATTTCGAGGTTGCGCCAACACCGGACTTGAACAGGCATCACACAACACACTAACACACATCGACCAACAGGTCGAGCGGTGGTGCCGGGATGCGGGCGTACCAGTTTTTGATGTCGGGGAGCGCTTCTTCTTTACTCTTGATGAAGATGGGCGCCATCATCTTCCGGCACTAGGTCGTGCGTGTCGTCGGTGCTGTTGATTGATAATGAGCCAGTCTGTTGGCTGGGGGCGGTGTGCTCACTAGTGCGGTGGCGCTGTGCGTAGTGGGCTATGCTCGCCACCTGACTACTGAGGCTTTCTGAAGGAGAGCCGGCTGGGAGGTGGGGTTTTGGTGGTAGCGTTCAATCAGGGCGATCGTTGGGAGCGTGCGAGCCCAGTGCGGTGGCACCGGCGACGCGTGACTCCTGCGGGTGTGTCAGGGCGCGAAGGTTGTGCCGCTCTGCCTTGCAGCAAAGCCTCGGCTGGCGCGGAGAGGCGGGGCCACTAGGGGGAATGTCAGAAAGCTGGGGAGATGTGTCTCTTGCCTTCTCCCCGACGGCCGCTCCCTATATTTCCTTTCGCTGCTTACCAGTACCTGGGTTCATGCCACGTGTGGCGAAACTTCGCGGGGTGATGACACTAATCCGCTGCCCATTGGGCGATTAATTCGCTGTGGCTCTACGCAGAGAGATATAACCAATGGGCGGCTCACCCGTGCTGCCGTGGGATCTCGCCTTTGGGATATTTCGGTGTTCCCTGGGAGTTGCTTTATGCAACGGGGATATCTGCCGTCATCCCCCACTCGCGCCCGGTAAAAGTCCGCCAGCCACAACGCCGCGGTTAAAACTATAACAAAAATTCCAGATTCTTGCTGGCCAATCGCGATTATCGATAAGTCTGCATGCCTAGATGGTAGCTGTTGCTTGTTATATCCGTTCGTCGAAACGGGCACCTACACGCTTGGCAATTGGGCAGCGGCTAACTGGCAACACAACAATCAAAGTTCCCCGCGAGCACCAAAAACAAAAAAAAAGGACAGGAAGCACGCTGGCCCAGACACTGTTTTGATGGAAAACACAGATCACCAGCGAGGAAGGGAGAAGAGGGCTCACTCGCCCAGCTTCCACTTGCCCCTGATAACACCCCAGGTGCGGTCCTCGTTGAACTGCTTGATACGCTCTCTGTTGATCTTCTTCCAGAAAAGCGGGCCGTCGAGAGGCGTCAGCTCCTTTGGCTTCTTCAAGTCTGCGCCCAACACACTGGTCAGGGAAAGGGCACTGCCCCATCCGCGCGCAAAATAAAATAAAATAAAATCATAATAAAATGTGAAATGCAAGGCATACCAACTTCAGCCTTCCACACCCACTCGGGGATGTCGTCCCACGTGGGTACCTGCAGGCCGTAGGCCACCAGCATCTCATCAATGAACTGATCACCCTTGTCTGTCAWAGGRTAAGYGAAATCAGTAAAAATTGAACAAAATTGTCTCWGCAAAAGGTGCCAATTTCTCCCCCCCCCCCCACAAGCCGTCGCAACGCGATCTGGATGGATGACGATATGGATAGATGTACATTCTTTCTTGGGCCGCTCAACGGCACCGCCCCTGCCTCCGGGTTTAGCGTATCCCCTGCGCTGCTGCGACAAAAGCGGAAGAGCGCCAGCATGGCTCGCCACGGGCCGGGCCAAAATCGTCCGGCTCGCGGCGCTGCTCACCGCCCTTCGTTGCATCATCATGCTCCTATTCATCTTCACAATTCCGATTCCGCTCCTGAATTTTATTTTTGTTTCTTTTTGGAGACCTTTTTTTTTTCCCCTCGGCTGACGTCAGCCTTGAAGCCACCATCCTTCGCTTGCTGCACTCAGGACACACAAGGAAGCATCGCCATGGAATCGAATCAAATCGAACAACAGAAGCAGAGAATCTCGCATTTGGAGGCTGAAATCGAATCGCTCAAGGCGCAATTGGAGGATGCCTTGACGACTGCAGGAGCGCAGGGAGGCCGCAGGAAGAAGATCGAGGAGATGTCTGCTGAGGTGATCGATTCCAACCCCTACAGCCGGCTCATGGCCCTCAAAAGGATGGGCATCGTAGAGAACTACGCACGCATTCGCGATTTCAGCGTGATCGTGGTCGGCATGGGTGGTGTGGGCAGCGTTGCCGCCGAAATGCTGACGCGCTGCGGCATTGGCAAGCTGATCATGTTCGATTACGACAAAGTAGAGATCGCCAACATGAACAGGTGCCTTCACCTTCTTCCATCTTTTTTATTTCCCCAATTCATTTAATTCATTTTATTTCTTTTTCTCTACCACGCCAGGCTGTTCTTCCGTCCCGACCAGGCGGGCATGACGAAGACGGCCGCGGCCGAGCAGACCCTGAGGGACATCAACCCGGACGTCGACTTTGAAGCGCACACGTATGACATCACCTCCATCGACAACTGGGCGCACTTCCTCGGCCGGCTCAGCAAGGGCGGCAAGAACGGCCAGAGCGTCGATCTCGTGCTCGGCTGCGTTGACAACTTTGAGGCGCGAGTCGCCGTCAACAAGGTGCGTGCGCTCGCCGTTCAAAGCTTTTGCCGGCACACAACTCGCGGCTGACCGAACGTGGTAATATCCACACACCACACACACACACACACGACACACAGGCGTGTATGCAGCTGGGCCAGTCGTGGATGGAATCGGGCGTCTCGGAGGACGCCGTGTCGGGCCACATTCAGTTCATCATCCCCGGCGAGACCGCCTGCTACGAGTGCGCGCCGCCGCTCCTCGTGGCCAGTGGCATCAACGAAAAGTCGCTCAAGCGCGAGGGCGTGTGCGCTGCCTCGCTGCCCACCACCATGGGCGCTGTTGCCGCCATGCTTGTGCAGAACACTCTCAAGTACGTCTTCGTTCGCTGCCAGTGGTGGTTGGTTGTATGCTATAATCATTGAAAGGGAACCTCACGCGTTGTTGTGTGCGCCTGCGCGTGCGCGGTGCGTGTCATTGTCTCCAGATACCTCCTGGGCTTTGGTGAGGTGTCGTACTACCTCGGCTACAACGCCATGACGGACTATTTCCCTCGCTACGCCATGAAGCCCAACGCCGAGTGCGACAACAAGGACTGCGTCAAGCGCCAGGAGGAGTACAAGGCCAAGCTCGCCGCTGCGCCCAAGGTCGAGCAGAAGAAGCAGGAGGAGCCCGCCAAGCCCAAGCACGAAACCAACGAGGTACGCTCACGCCACATCCGACGCTGTGCATCAGGATCTGACACGATCTCGTTCCACCACTTCAGTGGGGCATCACGGTGGTGGATGATGATGAAGAGGAGGAGGTGCAAGTGCCCGTCGCCAAGGCCCAGGAGGCGCTGCCCGACGGCCTCGTGCGATCGTTTGACGCGGCCAAGCTGGACGTGAAGGCCGGCGACATCGTGCAGACCGACGACGCCCTCGATCTGGATGACCTTGCCGCCCAGCTCAAGGGCCTCTCTTCCTGAGCTGCGCGTGTGGCTCGAACCGACGTCAGCCAAAAGGTAGATAAAGAGAGCTATGTGGTTGGGCTTGTGTTGGTGAACCGACGCGCCGAGCCAACCAGAAACTGAGTTGAACGTTCAAAGAAGGAGCTGGTGTGAGGTGGGCACACAACCACTCACCAGGCGCCACATACCATAAATTCGTCACCGGTCTGGGTGGTGATGCAAGCATTCGCGTCAGGCACGGGAGGATTACAATCCATTCCTCGAATACCTGAGGTACTTGCCTCGCGGCTTCTTGTGGGCGCAACGCCGCGGCCAACCCTGCGGCAAACACACGAGAAGGAAGTCTCGCCACGCCCTGGCCCCGCAGCTCGCGAAGCAAGTCACGACGGAGGTGAAGGGGGAGAGGGAACTGAAGTGTTGTCACCACCATTCGAGAAGAGACGAGAAGGACGAGTAGAGTTGAAGAGCACCAAGGCCCCGTGTCTCGTACACGCCAACCAACAGTCGACAGAGAGCGCTGTAGCAACGCGACCGAGGGCTAATACTGCCCACCACCTGGAAATACGGGCTTCCACACCACCGCAGTCGTCCAACGCCAACGCAGACCAGACACCATTCTCGACCTAGACCACACCAAGCTTGAGCGGGAGAAGAAGAAAAAGTCACACCATGTCGGCGGCAGCGACCACCACGACCTCAACCACTGCAACCCCGACGACTACCACAACGACCACGATGACGACGGAGGAGCGACGAGCTGCCATGGAGCAGAGTTTCGACACGCAGAGCCGGGCGCGGCTGGGCCAGCTGCTGTCGGAGAGTCGCAAAATGCACCGACGCAGCCTGTCGTTCAGCTACTGCCAGGCCCAGGGCGGGGGGCTGGAGACGCTCCTGCTGGCCTGCGAGGTGGCCGACCAGGTCATGGCCAACCTCCGCACTTTTGCCCCCTCGTCCTACCGGCCCCAGGTGGCCGAGGGCCACTCGAAGGAAGAGGGCAGCGGCGCCGAGAGCGGAGCAGAGTGGGAGCGGGTGAAGGAAAAGAGCGAAGAAAAGAACGAAGCGAAAGAGAAAGCGAAGGGCGGCGCGGACGACGGGAAAAGAACGAAGCGACACACGCGAAGCCTGTCCGAGAGCGGCGTGGCGTCGGCCCTGCAGCAGATGGCCAACGCCAACCAGCGGGCGTGCGACCGACGACGGGCGCAGTGGGAAAAAAAGAAGAAGGCCCAGGAGGAGCTGCGCGAGAAGAAGGAGAGCCTCGGCGACGAAGCGCGGATCGCCGAAGAGCAGCGGAAGGAGCGGGAGCGGCTCGAGAGGGAGCGCAAGGAGCAGGAGGCGCTCGCAGCGAAGAACGAACGACTCCTGCGGCTCTTTGTCAAGCAGGAGCAACAACAGCAGTCGACGCCGGAGCCCACCGAGAGCGCCGCAGCAGCGGCGATGATCCGCCAAAAGAGCGAAAGCGACAGAGGACTGATCACTACCAAAGAGCGAAAGCGAAGCGAGGAGCAGTCCGGATGGGGCGGCGACAAGACGCCGCGGGAGCGGCGCCAGGCAGGCCATCGACAGCAGCATAGCGAGTGTGAGAGTGCGGTGGAGGAGAGCGAAGCGGAGGAGGACGGCTGCGTCAAAGCGCTGCGAAGCGGAAGCGACATCGAGTCGGCGGAGGAGATCAACCTCGGGGTGGAGGAGTGGGAGCGACAGCAGGAAGAAGATGAAGGGGACGAGGAGGGAGAGCTGTGGGAAGACGCGACGGCGGGCGAGAAGGACCAACAGCAGCAGAAAAAGAAGATCAAGCTGGCGCGGCTGATGAAGATCAAGCCCAAGATCATGAGCGGACGAAGGAAGAGCAAGAGGGAGGAAAGGGAAAAGGAGAAAGAAGAAGTGAAGAAGAAGGTGAATGCGAAGAACACCGTTCTGCTTCACTCTTCGCCGGTGTAATGAGAGAACAAGCGTGTGTGAATATATCTTTTGGAGCCACAATCTTGTACCATTTGGCGCGTAACATACAGAAAGTTACTGTACTAACTACCTTCCCGCGTGCTGAGGGCAAAAGGCACTTTTTTGATCTCGGCTGAACGTTTAGCGAGTGAACCGGGCATCTTCACGAGTGCATCGTGTACGTCCGGGCCAATCGAAGTGTATTCGTTGTCAACAAAGCCAGCGAGCTATGCGCGTGGGATATCGATGTTATGCTTCTTGACGAACTCAAGAAGGTCGTGGAGCAGCAAGGCGTGGTCGAAGGCCATCTTGTCCGTCTGGCCTTTGAGCTCCTCCACATCGTAGAAGTCGGCGTGAGATGCATCATCACCCGCCTAGCGCCGCCCCCAACACGAAAGCCCCGTCAGCTCTAACAACCAACACCCTCACCATCACCCAGAGCCGCAACACACCTTCATGGTCGAGAAGTCCTTGACAGTGACGTAGTAGAAGGTGCTAACCGTGTGTCCACGCGGATGTTAACACGAGTTATGGAGACCGCACTCACACGATAAATGACACACGACACACGACACACGACAAACGGCACACTAGCGGCACAACGTGGGAAGTGGTGAAAGGATATCACGAGCGGGGTCGCCATAAACGCCGACGAGCTGCGGGTCGGTGCCGACGAGAGACGTCTCCTCCTGCAGTTCGCGGAGGGCGGCGTGCTTGGGCTCCTCCCCGTACTCCACGAACCCGCCTGGAAAGGCGAGATAGCCGTGGAAGGTGCGGCCGCCTCGCTTGATCATCAGCAGCTCGCGCTTGCCCTCTCGCTCGCGCATGACCGCGATATCGGCCGCCAGCGAGGGCGACTTGCGCTGCTTGGTAGTGCTACTCATCGGTCTTGCGTGAAAAAGGGTGGTGGTAGCGAAGGTGGTGGAGTGGAGGCGAAGGTGGCGGGAGGTGCGGCAGTGAAGCGAGGGGGCGTAGGCTAGGGG
>CACVKS010001056.1:0-12148 GCA_902749335.1 Acanthamoeba triangularis
CTACGCGCACTACTTCATCACCGGCGACAAGGAGAAGGACGAGGAGGTCAAGTGCCGCTAYGCCCAGGCCCACACCCGCGACCCGCTCACGCAGGCCGAGGATTGCTGGGTCGGCGTCAGCTACAACTCCAAGTACGACGGCATCGGCATGAAGACCAACACGCAGGGCCGCCACAGCAACCGGCCCGCGCTCAACCTGGTGGTGGCGCTTGACATCTCTGGCTCGATGGGCGACACCTTCCGCGGAGAYGAYAACGACGACAACGACAACGACGATGACGAGTCCGAGTCGGYYGGCGGTGGTGGGCAGAAGAAGCTCCAGGTRGCCAAGGACTGCCTGCTCACCCTGCTCGCCCAGCTGCGCGATGACGACGCCTTCGGCCTGGTGCTCTTCAACAACAAGGCGTCGGTGCTGCAGCCGCTGACCAAGTGGGCCGAGATCGAGAAGGTCGGTCTGGAGAAGGCCATCCTCAAGCTCCGCGCMTGTGGTGGCACCGAACTCACCGAAGGTGTGCTCTCCCKCTCTTYTCTTGTGGCTGCGCCGGTCCCCTGACTGCGAATCGTCCGTGTGGCCGGCCGTACAGGTTTCAAGGCGGCCACGAAGATGTTTGCCAAGGCCGAGGAGGGTCCCAACAGGTCGAGCCGTGTCTTCTTCCTCACCGGTATGCTGCTGCTTACTGTGTGGAATGTGAGTGCTATTGGCTCATTGGCGTTTGGCTGTACAGACATGGAAGCTGGTTCGGACGACGAGAGGAAGTTCATCGCCACGGTCAAGCAGAATTCCGAGGTGTCGCTGTGGTCCACGATTATCGGCATCGGCATGGACTTGGCTCGCGACACGGTGGAAGAGACCAGCAAGACTCCAGGCTGCAACTACGCCACCGTCATCTCCAACAAGGACTTCCGGGAGATGATCGACAACGAGTTTGATTACACCGTGGTATGGCCTGGTCCAGCTCTCGGCGCTCCACCATCAACCCTCAGACCAGAATACTCACGCTGTTTTCCTTTGCAATCAGACACCCACGGGCTTCAATGTCAGCCTCAGTATCGACTCTGACGTGTGGCAGCTTCACTCGGGCTACGGCTCGCCCGAGGTGAGCAATCTCCAGCCCGGCGGCCAGGCTAAGCACTCCACGCTCTTCCCTTCGACCCAAAATGAGAAGGGCGAGACGCGGGGCGGCCTCTTCCTGTTCAAGGTCAGCCAGAAGGAGCCCGCCGGCCTCGACTCCCCTTTCACGCTCGTGTACGAGTCACCTCGTCATCATTGGCGCTGCGGCTCACTGCTCTTGCAGATCCTTGGCTGACTCGAGCATCTCTCATCCAGGTCCAAGTGGGACAACTTGCTGGGCATCGAGCAAACCGACACCAAGCAGCTCCAGTTCAAGGAGGGCCATATCGATGACGTCGGCATCCGAAAAGCTGTGCTCCTTGTATGCTAACCACCCACTGTTGCGTTGCAATGATTACCCTAGACTCACCTTTGTGTCGTTCAGGTCTACTACACTGACTTCATCAGGCCGTACCTGGAGGTGAGGAACCAGGCGCTGGGTCTGCCGTCGATGGCAGCCACGGTAGCCGCGCCCATGCCCACGCGCTATCTGTCGCTCATCACGCCTGCGAACCGCTTCCAGCTGCTCAACGACTTCATCGGTACACACTTTTTAACTCATGTGGCCATCAGACTACGTTGCACGACTCACATTGATTGGTTGTTGGTGGTACAGCGTTCTACAAGAAGGAGATGGAGGTCATCCAAGATCCTTCGCTGAACGACGAGCTTACCTTCCTCGAGACCGTTCGCAATGTCGAGCAGCCCTTCTTCCCTGGCCCGGTAGCCGACAAGGAAGCGGATAAGGGAGGGAACGTCGGAGGGGAAGTCGAGAAGAAGAGGAAGCACGACGACGTGGACCAAGAGTCCAAGAAGGACAACAATGACGACAACGATGAAGATGAAGACGATGATGAAGCTGAGGCGATCAAGCGGAGAAAGATGGAAGAAGCTGACGAACAGCTTGCCAGACAGCTGGCGGCTCAAGAAGAGGCCATCGAAGAAGAACAAGGCGGTGTCGACGACATGCAGAGAGGCGATGAAGGCGGCGAGGAGGAGACCAACGGCCAGTGCGTCGTTTGCTGGACGGAGAAGAAGAGCGTGCTCTTCCTGCCCTGTCGCCACCTGTGCTCGTGCAAGGCCTGCGGCGACAAGACCACGCAGTGCCCGCTCTGCCGCAAGACCATCCAACAGAAGACCGACGTCTTCGTGTGATCCGTGGTCACCTCGCTGCGACCGCAACGGTCTTCATCCACTCTACAACTTCATCAGCACCCCTCGACTTGCTTTCCTTTGGCAGGTACGCGGTCGGCCAAAAATAAATTTGTTTTTTCAGATTTCATTTTTTACTGTTCGCTGCTGTGGTCCTGGATGGACTTGGGGTCGTATGATGAACTCAATGTCTTCCCGCGTAGCAGCTCGGGGTCGAGTCTGAGCACGATGGGGTCCTCGCTGCCGCCCATCTTTGAATCGCCCACCTCCTCGGCGCCTTTCCTTCAGAAGCCGGGGCGATTCAGCCGATGCTGGAGCAGGTGGTCGGGCAGGAGGAGCGGATGGACGCCCCTGCACGACTCCACCCAATGCCGCCTCATCACCCGAGAAAATCCCTACAAATTTAATCTCCAACGGCGAGGTGCACCCATAGCACCCCTCTTCGGTACCCGTCCCTTCTTTTCCGGCCAAATATTATTATATTGTGTGAATTGATTTCTATTTTTGAATTGATTTCTATTTATTTATATTTGCAGCCGATCTTTACCACGCGCTGCTGGACACGAAGTGGTGGAAGCTCCTGATCGGCCTCTCTCTGTTCTTCTTCGTTGAGCACCTCTTCTTCGCTTTCCTCTACTACCAGGGTTCGGTCTTTACACCCTCTCCTTTGGCGCCACCACATCCACTCACCACGTGTGGTGCTACGTGGCACAGACCGAGCTGGGCTGGGTGGGCTGAAGCCTTCGACAGAGAACACATTGATCGACTTCTGGACCTGCTTCTTCTTTTCCGTCCAGACCATGCAGACCATCGGTCAGACTTAACACTTATACCCGCCGTTTCGGTCCGCATTCTCACGCGTGAGCTGATGCTGAACGCGAGCTGTTGCTTGCAGGCTACGGAGGGTTGAGTCCCGAGTCTGTCTACTGCAATGTGCTGGTGTGCATACAAGCCTTCTGGGGCATGCTCTCCACCGCCATCATCACAGGTACGCTCTGTCGCGCGCCGCGTCGCCTTACAGACTCTGTCCCTTGCAGTGTTGGGCCAACGAGGCAACCCTCTCACTCGCACATGGCTGGTTGCCTTCACACATCAGGATTTGTGTTCGCCAAGATCGGCCGACCCTCTCGCCAGAAGCGCAACATCATGTTCTCGGAGCTTGCCGTCGTCAACAACCAGGAACGGTATGTAATTATACCTCTATATATATATATATTTATGACTTGACCACTCAACGAAGGCTCTCTGCTCTGCGATCTGCGATTGGTGATGATGATGATGACGAGCGTGTTAACTGTACACGCGCATGCACTAGGTATTGGTATGGCAATCCGGATCGGCTGTCCGAGGGGTACTACGTGCAGGGCGGCGCGCCTTGCTTCGTTCTTCGCTTCTCCAACACCAGGCACGGCCTCCCTGACTTGCTTGGTCCATGACTGGCTTGGCTTGGCTTGGCTGGGCGTGCGCTATCCGTCCATCCGCTCACGATGCACGTTGCCTGACTGGCCAAGTCCAGGCGGAGCCAAGTGTGCGAGCCACGCTTTCGATTGTTGATGCTGCGACGGGAGCCGGTGCGCGGTGATGAGGAGAGTGAGCGATGGGGCACGGGCGAAGAGGAGGAATGCATCCGGGTTCACGAACTCAACTATGAAATCCACTCCATGGAGAATAGGTCCGTACTATCCATCCCTCGTAACGGTGCGTGACGGCTGTGGTTGCCAACACTCAGCACTACCCCACACGCACGCACGCACAGAGCACGCGGTGTGGATTTCTCCTCGGCCCTTCTCCCACTCCCGTGGACGGTGGTCCACGCCATGGACGAACGGAGCCCTCTGTACGGCGCCACCCCGGCCTCCCTCGCCGCCTCCGATACCGAGATCATCGCCATCCTCGACGGCACGGACGAGGTACAGCCTAGTATTTTATAATTATTATTATTGATTTTTGTTTTTTGTTTTTGTTTGATTGTTTTCGCCTCATGCGCGGTACTGTCCGGACACGTTGTTGTATTGCAGGGATGCTCGGAGCAGCTGCAGGCGAGATGGTCCTACACATACAGAGGTACGGCGTTGCCGCGATGATGTCTTCGCTTGGTTGTTGGGGAGGCAAACAAAACTTCCTTCGTGCGTGCGTGCGTGCAGAGATCATTTGGGACGCGCGGTTGGTGCCGGTGGTGAGCCAGGACAAGCGATCGGGCAAGTACGTGGTCGACCTCTCGCGCTTCCACGACATCACGCCCATCGTCGCCCAGCCGCCTTCGCGATCCACCCAGGGCAAGCACACGCGCGGCAGACCCTCTTCTTCTGCGCTTGGCAGCATCCAAGAGGACGACGATCGCCTGATCTGATCAGGTGGCGATGTCGCGCATACCCGAACCGAAAAGGGAACAGTGAGGACTCGAACCCCAGCCCCCCGCGTAATGTCCGGGTGTGCTTCCCCTGCACCACTGCTCCAACACTCACCCTCAACATTATTGTAATTAATTAAACCTTTTCTTGAAGTATTTCCGGAATGCAGCCCATTTGCCTACGTGGCGGAGCTGCAAATCTCCAAACGAGCACTTGTGTCGTTGCATCACCATTTCTTCATTGTGCTACGCTCATTGATTGATAAGTTAGATCGATAAGAGATTTGTGCCGGCATTATGGAACCCGACAACCATCAACTGAAGGAGAAGGAGGAGAAGATTAATCTGATCGAAGAAGATCTCGATGGCATCCCCGAGCAGAAGGTGCGATCCGTTGCATTTGTGCCTCAATTGATTCATATCGATTCAACATGCACTCCAACCTCAAAATCAAAAACAATCAAGATTGACCTTAACCCATCTCTCTTGCTGGTGCAGGAGTACTCTCCTGTGGCCGAGGTGCTGGCCGAGTCAATCGTCGCAGCCGAGAGCTTCTGGCACGCCACCGTCCGCTATCTCAACTCGTTTGACCGTACGCGCTTCCTGCCTTCTCCGTACCCGCCATTGCTCGCGTTTGCTTACACTCTCCCTTGCGGCACCTCTCTCTCTATGGTGTGTGTGTGGTTCGTGCGTGCGCTTGGGCACACCAGAGCGACATGCGGTGACGCAGAGGGCGTGGGAGAAGACGGCGGAGGTGGGTGGCATGGCGATGGCCAACCCCTATGTGGCGAGCGCGGTGACGACGGTGACCGAGGGCGTCGAGCTCGCCAACACCATCTACGCACAGACCATGGAGCTCATCCAGGAGAAGCGTCGCGGCCTCGCCGACAGCTTCTCTTCTTCCTCCTCATCCACCTCGACCTCTGCCACCACTGCTCAGCTCGACGCCGAAAGCCACAACTCTGTGGTGGTCGCCGTACACTCCAATGAGGACGATCTGCACTACGAGCAGCAGCAGCAGCAGCAGCAGCAGCAGCACGAACAGGAGCAGCAGCAGCGAGCGTCGGCTGAGCCAGAGGCGCTCGCGCTCGACATTCAAGTCAATCCTTGATCTCCGGGCGGCCAGTGCGAGTGCGAATGAGCGGGGTGCCACGGAGGCGTATGTGGCGTGTTGGTGCCGGTGGGGTGATGGTGTCCATTATTGTAGATGATGAGGAAAGATGTGTTCAATGAACGAACATGAACGTTGGCGGTGTCTTTAAAGGGAAGATGTGTTCGTTCAACGAACGAACGAACGAACACGCCGCGAGGGTTCCTTGAAGTGGGCGCACCACCCCGGCTACTACAAGGAAGCGCTAGAGGACCAAGCGGTGCGGAAGGGCCGAAGGACCATTGGGCGTTGGAGGGGGATATCTTGAGAACCGAGAAGAGAGGGGTCGATCGAAAAGTCGTTGGGTGATTGGGCGACGAACTGACTGTTGGGGCTCGCCGAGTGGCTGCCGGGTATTGGTCTTCCTTGAAGCGCATGAGGCAGTAATTTGGAGCTCGGTGGCTCAACCGTCTGGCGGTGGGGCGATGAGTGCTCATTGGGGTTGGATCGGGCCGCAATCCGAAGCGTGCACCTGCGAGCCAACAGCGAACATTCCGAACATGGTTGGTGCCAGGGAAGCCTCGAGCGCAAGGGGCGGAACAACGGGACTACGCTCTCGCGCACCACTTCYCTCACTCTCGTGCACCCACGAAACACCAATTGGTCGGTTGCTCCAACCCCGCCCGGCTGTACTTCGGAGGGTGCCCTTTTTGCTCGCGTCTCGTCTTCTTTCTTTTCTTCTACACTCACCTCCACCAGCACCAACACCACCCGGCGTCCAGAGGGACAACCACTACTCGGAGTAGTACTACGTTGGTGTGAGAGGACCCCGACAAGTCCGGAGCCACGAGAAGCAACACCGACACCGATACCAACAAAGATGTGCCTCATTCTCCACCGAACGCTGGCCCTGTTCGTGGCGCTGCTTGCGCTGCTGGCGGTCATCATTTCGCCCATCGTGGTGGGTCTCTACGCCGACGTGCGCAACTGGAACGACTCCGAAGACGGCGAGCTCCGGTGGTGCCACGACGACGCCAAGATGCGCGACTCTGCCGCCAACCTCGGCCTTGCCGCCGGTACCCTCTCCCTTTCCGTTGCCCTTCATTATCTCCGCAGTTTCTTTTATTTAGGTTTTGGTTATCTCTATTATTTTTATTTTTATTATTATGGTTTTACCCTATTTAGGCCAAAGTTGTTGTTATCTGTTGGACGAATACGTTTGCGTTTTCCGGCGCCGTGAACCCATCGGAGTTAAACTGACTGGTGGTTTTTAACTCCGACTTGTTTAGGTTGCGTCTCGTTCGTGGTGGGCCTGGTGCTGATCCCGTTCATTCTGGTCACCGTCCTGGGTGCCGTCATCTCGTGCTGCCGACCCAACCTCGTCACCAGCTTCCTGCTGCCCATCCCCGTCTTCCTCCTCTCCCTGGTCCTCTTCGGCCTCTATGCCTCCGTCGTCGCCACCACCTGTACGTCATCATCATCACCACCACCATCAACCACCACAAACCGACAATTCACATCTTCTTCTTCAACGGTTGACTCACCATCATCACTACGCTGTTTGTGTGTTGGTGGTGGTGCGACCGTGCAGCGCGCCAGTTCGAGGAGAAGAAGGACTGGCTGAGGCCCACCGGCTACATCGACCCCGAGACCAAGTGCAGCGAGATCCCGCCCAAGTGGAACGCCGCCCTCGCCTGGGCCGTTATCGAGGCCGCCCTCTTCGCCTTCATCATGCTCTACTGTACGTCAGTCAACTCCATCGCATGCGATCCATCGCTGCGTGTGTCGTGTGCGTGTCGTGCTGCGTCGTGTGCGGTGTGCTCACAAGAAGGTGTGTTGTGTGTGTGTGCTGCAGCGCTGCTGTGGATGTTCCTCGGTTGCTTCGAGAAGCGCTCGAACGAGCTGGAGGCGGGCACGCCCATGCAGAAGATGCCCAAGGAGAAGAAGCAGAAGCCCGAGAAGCAGCGCAAGGTGGAGTCCAGCGATTCGAGCGACTCGAGCGACGAGTCCGACGATGAGGTGCGCGAGCTGCGCGACGACCTCAAGGACACGCTGCGCATCGAGTACGACGAGGGCGACCGCAACGACGCCGACGAGCTGGCCGAGGTAGAGAAGGCCCTGAAGAAGGCCAAGGTCTACAAGCGCCGCAAGTTCCTCAAGCAGACCGAGGCCGACCTCAAGAAGGCGGGCCTGTCCGCGGCCGTGACCGGGCGCCTGCTGGCCCTCATCGCGTCGGAGAAGAACAAGGAGAAGGACCGCAAGAGGCGCCGCGACCGCGGCTACCTCATGGTGGACCTCGACGACACGCTGAAGTCGATCTTCAACGAGAACGACCCGAAGGACAAGAAGGACCTCGACGACGTGCGGGCCGACTTCCGGCGCCTGCGCATCACCGACCTCGACTTC
This sequence comes from Acanthamoeba triangularis, assembly GCA_902749335.1. Taxonomy (NCBI): domain Eukaryota; phylum Discosea; order Longamoebia; family Acanthamoebidae; genus Acanthamoeba; species Acanthamoeba triangularis. Next base: position 8,110 of record CACVKS010001056.1, read on the forward strand.
TTCCTCAACATGACCGAAAAGGAGTTCAAGGAGCTCGAGGTCTCGCTCCCCGTCAAGAACAAGCTCAGGCAGAAGATGCAGGAGCTCAGGGCTCAGGAGGAGGTCTAAACCGGTCTCCCACCACCATCTTCAACACCGCGCTCTCTTCCTCGTCGTGCACAACGCACACGCACCGCTCCGGTTCATTTTGCTCCCTCGAACCGAGGGCGTGTGCGGGCGGACGACACGACGACACGATCATCTTCAACTTCATCTTCATCATCATATTCTACTCCATCCTTCCCCCCATTATTTATTTCATGTGTGATATATTATTTATCGTCAGCGTGTGTGGTGGCATCACAGACACCACCTCGAGCAACAACCACCGGCCCCCAATAAAACCAACTTCTTGATAATCGTTCGTGTCATCATGTTTGTCCTGACCCACGTTTGGTTTGCTGTGCTACGCGTTTCGCGTGTGACTCCTTATTTGCCTCGCGAGACTTCCAGGTCGATGAGCGACAGCTGATCGAGCACCTCGGCCTGGCTCGACTCCGTGATGCAGCCTGTGGTGTGGTGTGAGGGGCCAAGGTGGGTGAGACGCTGCGCAAAAATGAATAATTGGGTGGTGGGGAGGGGAGTGGCAACCGTTGACGACCATCTCGTCGATGAGGATGTGGGCCTTCTCCAGGTTGAACATGATCTGTTGTGTCGAGTGTGTGTGCGTGTGTGTGGTGGCTGGTGAGTACACAGTGTGCAGGGAACACGAAGTGATGTAGACGGAGACGTACGTCAAGCTCGCACTGTATGCACCGTGCAATGATGAGTGCGCACGATTGCACACGACACACACAACACACACGACACACACGACGTAGTGAGAATTTGGCGCGGGCAGCGCCAACGCATCACACGCCAAGGCAGAGAGCGTACGACTTGACGGAAGTAGCGATCGAAGAGCTCCACCAGGTTGTGAATGAACTCGTACACGGCCAACTCGTTCTGGAGGTTGTTCAACAGTAGCGTGAGGCCACAGTGGTCTGTCAGTGAAGCGCAGCTGCATTGTAGTACCTCGCCCTGGTCGATGCCAACGATGAAGAAGAGAGAGGCGTAGCGCCGGTACACCACCTTTCGCCCCTGGTGCTCCACGAACCCGCACTAGTGCACGTTTGCAAACACGATGAAAGCAAATAAAAAAATAATTATTAATTATTAATTATTCGTTGATGTTTATTTTATTTTATTTATTATTTGATTATTTTATTGCAGGGCGTGCCGTTGGCGGGGTGGAACCTGATCATCGGCCCGGAGAAGGCATTTGCGAACGATTTCGGTTTCAAAGAGTACGCGCTCCTTCGGTGGTCGGTGGGTGTCAAAGTACTTCGAGACCCGCGCCTGCCCCTGCTTGTTCACCAACAGAATGTACTCTATCATCTCCCTGTGTGTCCTCCTTCTCTCTTTCTTTTCTTTTTGCTTTCTCTTCACCTCCCATTTTCATTTTCATTTTGTGTTTTTTATTTTTTTTTTTCTTGGAAGGACCTCACGCGCGCGAATCGATCAATACAACCGTTTTAAGAAGATGGAAGAGCTTGACTCTTCTTCCTCTCATGTCAGCCGGGTGGTCCTACACCTGGACTTGGACTGTTTCTTCGTGCAGGTAGAAACCCTCAAGGTACGTTCATAATCAGTCGCGCCTCAGTGGGCCAAGACTGACTGACGCGGTGGTGGTGGTGGTATTCCAGGACCCGAGGTTGGAGGGGCATGCAGTAGCAGTGCAGCAGCACAACGATATCATCTCCGCGGACTACGCGGCCCGGCGGAGGGGCGTGCGGAAGCACATGACCCCCGCCGAGGCCCTGGCCCTCTGCCCCGACCTCAAGCTGTACGTGCAGAACGTCCCCCTCCCCCTACCCGGTGATGGGGCTCCAGCCCGGGTCGGGCGGGCACTCACATCAATGTGCGTGTGCGGTGGTGTGCCGTGATATGTGCGTGTGCGGTGGTGCGTGCGTGCGACAGTGTGCACGTGAGGAGAACAGAGGGGACGTCGAAGGTGACGTATGAAGACTACCAGAAGGCCTCCGCCGGCGTGCAAACGCTGCTGCAGAACACGCTCGCCGCCCTCCAGTCCGCGGCTACTTCTGGAAGCAGCTCCAAAAGGAAAGACAACGAAAAGAGAGAAGGTAGCCGTTCTCTCTCCCTCTCTCTCTTCTTCATCTTCTTCTTCATGACGACTCTCACATGACTATAATCGTGGCTAAGCAGCCGAGGCGCCTCCAGAAGTGGAGAAGGCCAGCATCGATGACTTCTATGTGGACGCCACGTCGCTGGTGGCCGCCCGACTCGAGCGCGACCTTCTGACCAACGATTTCGACATGCCCGGTACCACCACCCGTCTTCATCTCATCGTGGTCGTCGTCGTCGTCATCATCATCACCCATGGCAATCGCAATGGTTCGTTGTGCCCTCGTGATCGGCAGCGTCGCAGCAGATGATGGCGTCGCAGCCAAGCGACTGGCCGGGCATGGTCGAGGGACAGGGACTAGGTCTGGTTTCGGCGCACATCCCCACCGCGCAGGAGGTGCAGCTCCGTGAGGGCGCGCGCATCGCCGCTTCCCTCCGCGAAGCTGTCCGAGCCAAGTGTGGTAAGCCGACAGACGTCTTGCTCCGTTGGGTGAGGGACTCACCGCGCGCGAGCGCGCGTGGTGTGGTCGGTACAGGACTGCGGGTCTCGGCGGGGGTCGCCCAGAACAAGTTTCTGGCCAAGCTGGCGTCGAGCGCCAGCAAGCCCGACGGCCAGACCACCGTTCTCCCTGGCTCCGTTCCTGCCATGCTTGCGCGCCTCCCGCCCAGCAAGATTCCCCAGCTTGGTGAGACCCTCTGCATCCAACCACTCAGATCTTTATCGCACCGCACACCGCACCACCGCACGCACCACCGCACGCACCACCGCACGCTCACCACTTGGGCCAGGAGTCAAGCTGGGTAAGGAGAAGCGCGGGGTGCTGCTCGCCGCGCCGTGGGCGGATCGGGTGAAGGTCATCTCCGACCTGGCCTCGGCAGCACTGCTGCCCGAGCTCAAGCTGGCGTTCGGCGATGACAAGGCCGAGTGGCTGCATCGCATCGGACAGGGACTCGACGACGCGCCGGTCAAGGACAAAGGTCACCACCAGCGCCGCCACCACCGCCGCCGCATGCGGCCAAGGCGTGATTGTTCGGGTGCAGTGGTTGACTGGGCCACATTGGTCGGGGAGCTGAAGTCCTTCTTCTTCGCAGGTCCGCCAAAGTCGCTGATGTCGTCGATGTCGCTGACGTCGATCACCAACGACGCCTACCAGTTCAAGAAGATCCTGCGCTATCTGGCCGACGAGCTGTGCAAGCGACTCGAGGAGGACGGGCACCGTTGGAAGCGCAAACCCAGGACCTTCAACTTCTCCTTCCGGTTCGTTTCCTCTCTCTCATCAACGCAAGCTTGAGCGAACGGAGTTGGTGATGTCGTCTTGTTGTTGTGGTTTGTTGTCGTTGGTGGTGTTGTTTCTTGTGTGTCAGGCTGGTCAACGAAAAGGAGAGCTCGCACACGATGACGATGAAGAAGGTCACCGACCGGATGCGGGAGATGCGAGCGAAGGACAAAGACACAGAGGGCGCGGGTCGACCAGGTAGTAGGGGCGCCAGCAGTGGCGAAGCGGCCTCGTCCGCTGCCGATGCCATGTGCTCGCTGGCATTTCAGGTCTTCAACGCCACCGTGGGCGACCGCGCGTACGCACTCGATTTCTACCGCCCGTCCCAGCAGTCGCTCGTGCTGACCGATGTGGGGATTGGTCAGGTGGAAGGTGCGCTGGGCGGGGATGAGTGCTCGGGACTTCCACTCCACGGAGCCGCCCAAGGGCGGCATTGCCACATTCTTCTCTGCATCGTCTTCTTCTTCTTCGTCGTCGTCGTCGTCTTCCTCGTCTTCTGCGCCATCGCCCTCTACCTCGACTCTATCTTCTTCGTCGTCTGGTGTTGCTTCGATGGTAATGCCGCCTCCTACCTCGCCTTCTTCGGCGCTCAAACGACC
>CACVKS010001057.1:0-16679 GCA_902749335.1 Acanthamoeba triangularis
TACAGGGCGGGCGTGACGGAGCAGGACGCGCACATCCAGCACTTCTGGAAGGTGCTGGAGGACTTTGGCCACCACGAGCGGATGCTGTTCCTGCGGTTCGCCTGGGGTCGCCAGCGGCTGCCCTCCGAGGCCGAGCTCAAGAACGAGCCCATGAAGATCTTCCCCTTCCCGTGCGACAACGCCGATGTCCGCCTCCCGCACGCCGAGACCTGCTTCTTCAACATCAAGCTCCCGGCCTACACGAGCGTGGAGGTGATGCGCGAGCGCCTGCTCTACGCCATCACCCACACCAAGACCATCGACGCCGATCTCGACCAGGAGGACAACATCCAGGACCTGCTCGCCCGCGGCGGACGCGGTCGGGGTCGAGGCGGACGCTTCCTGGGCGGACTAAGCGCCGCCATGTTCGGCCGCAGCCCCTTCGGCGACATCTCCTCCCCGCCCGTGGCCCGTTCACGTGGCGGTGGCCGGGGTGGTCGCGGCGGCTTCATCTAATCGCCCCTACTTTCGCCCTGTCTAAATTGACAAGTTCTTAACATCACCATTTTATTCTCCGTTGACGTTGCGCGCCGTAAACTACAGTAGGTCGTCGAGGATGGCCTCCTCGAGTTCAGAAGAAAGGAGGGGACCCTTGGCGGGAGAGGCGGCCACGTTGCTCCTGCGTAGGAGCTTCCTCCGTTTGGGGGAGACCACCGCATCCCTCTGCTTGTCGCTTCGGTCACGCTCGCTGTCGCTCTTGGCAGACGCATCTTCTTCGTCCTCGTCATTGCCGTCGTCCACGTTGTCGCGTTCTCGTCGCTTGCGCTTGAGTGTGGCCAGGAGGTCGCGACGGCTGGGTACAGCGACGGCTTGCTGCTTGCGCTCGGCGGTGATGCTGCCCAGTGCGGCGTCCAGGATGGCAATGCGGTTCTCGAGACTGCGCGCCGAGAGCGCCGCGGGTATCTTCCAGTAGGGCACCACGCCCTTCTTCTCCTTATACCGGAAGCCCAGCTCGCTCATGACCCGTCCCAGCCACTTGAGCTCCAGGAAGAGGAACTCGTTGCGCTTCCCACGATCCGATGCACGCAGCACAAACCCGGACAGCACGTCGTCGTTCTTCTCCGCCTTCTTCTTCTCCCGGACGCACTTTTGCATTTGGGCCTGCACGACGCACACGAGACCAAGCGTTAGTTAGAATGATGGTGCCACGCGGTGGCGGGGGTGACGGTGGCGCGGTACCTTGAGCCACTGCAGAGCGGGCAGGCCCTCAGAATCGTCGGCCAGGTTGTTGAGCTTCATCATGAGGACCTCCTCCTCAATGTCCTCCGAGCTACACAGCGATGACAGCGAACGCTTGTTACCGCGAGTACTACTAGCCGACGCGATGTTGTGCGAGTTCCAGTCGTTCTCGTCGTTCTCCTCGTCGTCGTCATCAGATGACAAGTCCTTCTTGACGGGTTTGGCAGCAGATGGTCTGCGCACACAACGTACCGCGATATGTATGAGTGAGCACGTCTCACGTGGTCTTGACACAAAGTAGGGGCAAGGAGTTCAGGAGCCAGTCCGCACCTTGGCGCGGGTTTCGGCTTTCGCGAGGGCGTGCTGGCGCCACCAGTGCGCATCTTGGCGGGCGTCTTGGTGGTGGTGCTTTGGTTGACCACAGCTGCCTTGTCCTGCTGCTTCTGCTTCTGCTGCTCCTTGCCTCTAGCAACCGACACGGCGCCTGGCTCGTCTTGCGCGTCATCGCTGTCCGAATCCGACCCGCCGAACACGTCGGCCAGGGAGTTGGCGTCCTTGCTCTGCCGGTGAGAGGGGATGCATGAGTCGGATCAGGGAGAAGAGAGGTACCCATGCGGAGAGGGGGTGGGTAGAGGTACCTCTCCCTGGGCAGAGGAAGCGGCGGGGAACTTGGAGGCGAAGCTCTCTTCAGCCAAGAGACCAAAGGCCACCAGACGTCGGCCGATGTCGATCTCGCGAATGCCCTGGGCACAAGAGAAAAAAAAAAGACAAGAAGCGCGTCGAGAGTAGGGAAGGCGTTAAGCTATCGCGACAACACCCTTTCCCTAGTCTTGAGGCCTAGAAGAAGCGCAAGCATACCGGCAGTCCGTTGCTGAGGAATTGGAACAGTTGGTCGATCGGGAGGTCATCAAAGCTGGAGGGATCAATTCGATGAGCCAAGGTGACGAGGAAAAGCCCAAGGAAGAGGAAAAGAGCGAGGGAAGAGAAGAGAAGAGAAAAAGGGGTAAACGGTACGTACGTGCGCATGAGCTCTCGCAGCACCTGGTCCTCGGCGTCGTTCCACTGCCTGGTGCCCCCGTCACGAGAATGCGTGTCTCCCGCGGCCTTCTTGGCCTTCCGCGCCTTCCTGGATCCAACCGCGGCCGATCGACGCTCCTCCTCATCGCCAGCTGTCGGCCAACCCAACAAGCGAATAATCCACGTGAGTCAAAGAGAACGCTTGTGAATGAGCGAAGCGTGAAACATACAGTCGTCCGGGTGGGCCTGGGCGAGGGCCAGCGACTGGAAGGTGACGTCGGCGCGGGGCTTCTGGAAGAGGAGGTAGATGTAGTGGAAGGGGTCCGTGGCGGCCAGCTTGGCGATCCCGCTGACGATGGCCTGGGCCACTTGGTCCAGGCCCTCGAGCCCGCCGGCCGCGTAGAGCGTGCGACTGTGGGCGCGCAGGGCCTGCGCGTACAGGAACTCGGGCTCAGCCAACACATCGTGCAGCTGCTTGACGATCGCCAGCCTGCGAGAAAGGACCACACATACGACACACAATCGTCAGATCGAGTGTTTGTTCGTGCCGCGGTGCGTGCCCGTACCGGTAGAACAAGGCGCGGTACTCGTCGCCGTGCTCAATGGCGAGCCTCTTCAAGAGCGCGACCACGCTTCGGTTCACTTCCGCTCTGCAGAGGTGTCCCAACATGAGCGTCTTGCGCGCGCACATGGATTGGCGAGATGGTGGGAGCGCGGGAGCGGGGGGCGTGCGTACGGGTTGAGCCGGTGGTACTTGAGCAGGAGGAGGCAGTTGGTGATGATCGCGTTGTTGGCGATATTGCCGATGAGGCGCCCCAGCTGAAGCACGTCATCCGCTCCGGTATCATCGGCGCGTGAGGCCTTCTTCTCCTCACCCTCTTCGTCTTCCTCCTCGTCCGAGCCCCCTTGCAATCACCAACCAACCCAACCCCCCCGCGCCTGCCGTCAGCAACCCAGCTTCATGCCAACACCCCCACGTCCGACGACAGGCAAATGTGTGGACCCCAGGCAGTACCTCGCGTCGAGGTGGCGGCCCTGTGCGAAGGAGCGCGAACGTAGACGCGTCCGTTGTAGCGCTTGGCGTAGTCCTCCGTCATCGAGAGAAGGACCATGAGCGCCTCGACCGCATCACGGAGCAGCCTGCGGAGGAGAGCCCAACGCCATCAGTTCTGAGAAACAAGGAAGAAACGCTGGAAGAAGCTAGCTTCGAAGACACTGTCCGGGCGACGTACGAGAGTGGCGCCTTGGCGGCGTTGTAGACCTTGAGCACCTGAACGAAGACGGAGAGGAAGTGCTCCTGGTTGTAGATGATGTTGGACAGCAGAGCGTTGCCAGCCGTCACCGTGAGGGGTTCCTCGCGCATCCAGTTCACCCAGAGCACCTACCAACCCAGTGGCAAGTGAGTATACTGGGTTGGTGGCCCACCAGCCGGGATTTGCGCATCTCAAGCCGACGTACAATTTCCTTGACGGCACGCAGGGCGACTTCGGTCTGCTCCCACTGCTTGTCGTGCACGTAGTCGTTCAGCTTGCGAGCGACAAAGTGGAACACGTCAAACTCGATGCCGGCCGCCACAGGGCCAAGGAGCAGCAAGCGCTGGGCCTTGGTCGGGTCGATCCTGAGTCCACTGCGACGCGTCGTAGGCTGCGGCGCGTCGGCCGCCGCTGCAACGTCCATTCCGTCGTCGTTGTCTCCTTCTTTAGCGTTCTCGGCGTCGGTACCCTTGTCGTCGTTGTCGATGTTGGCCGCGTCGTACGCATCGGGATCGGCCATGGGCGGCTTCTTGCCAGTCATGGCAGCGAGTATATCCTCGCCGTCGCCGTACAGGTCGTCGCCTGGCGCCGGGAGCGGGGAGCCGCTGCCAGCAGCGCCCGCCCCGGTCGACGCGCTGCCTGACAACTGCTCGCGGTGGCTGTTGCGGAGGCGCTGGAAGCCGGTGAAGAAGGAGACCATCCACACAAAGTTGATCTCGTCGTAGCTCTGCAGCCGCTCGACCCTGGCCTCGATGTCCTCGCCCACGGCCTCCAGCAACTCTGTTGTTGTACGACAAGAGGTCAGGGCAATGCCACCTCGTCACAGCAAAGTGAAGGAGTCGGCGCCGACGACGTGACGTACTGTTGTAGCAGCCCTTGTCCAGGAAATCGCCCACGAAGGTCTTCAGCGCCATGAGCCCCTCTGAGCACGCACGCGAAAGAGAGACGCGTCAGCTCGGTAGGTAGGGCCCACAGGGCTAGGGCGGACATCCTCATGAGGATACGTACCGAGGGAGGAGTGGCGGGTGGCGGTCTTCTTGATCTTCTTGAGCTGGATGCCGTGAGAGCGGGCGATGCCTCGCTTTTTCTTCTCGATGATGCGGCCAAGAACAGAGTTGGTGACCTCGTGAACCGACTTATTGAGCACGCGCTGTCTACCATCCTGGCCAGCAGAACACAAGATCAGCGAAGGCGCACAAGGGCGGTACTGGTGCTGGTGCTGAGCACACAACGCGCCGATCTCCCCTTACCTTGGTGATGCGGCAGTATGTCCCACCAAAGCGGGAGTGACGTGTGGGAGAGGCCGCTTGCATGATGCTCTTCTGCTGTTTCTCCAACTGTTGCCCATCATGAGCGCAATGTCAGTCTACAGCGTCAGAGAGGCGAAGACCTTGCGGTGGTCCAGGTACCCTGAACTGCTCCTGCAGCCGGGAAGCCGTCGTGAGCTGGCTCATCTTGCGCGCCACGGCCTGTCGGCGCTCCTCCTCGGCTTCTTCGTCCTCGGTCTCGTCGCCATCGCGCTCGTTCTCGCCGGCCAGGTCGGCCCGCAGTGCCGTCGTGTGGGCCTTCATGTAGTGGCCCCAGATGCTCTGCGGGGTCTCCCATCGGAGGAGCAGGTGGAGGATCTCCAGCACCAGCAGGTTCCAGCCCCGGCTCGAGCTATCCATCGTCTGGCCAACCAGCATGAGCAGGCTGAACACGTCCTCCTAGAGACGCACCACGTGTGCGCGACCGCAGGGGCACAGTGTTAGGCCGAGTTGATGAGGCAAGACGAACAGGTGGACGACGTACCGAGTGGAAGAGAAGCACGAGGCGGTCGTGAAGATGAGCTCGGTAGTCAGTGCTCGAAGCTGTGGGTGAAGGGTTGCCGTCGGGAATGAGGAGAAGGTTGCGGAAGAGAGTGAGGACGAGCTCGATGAGGTTGTTGTTGTGCTCCTCGTGGCGGTCCATGAGCGGCTCGGCGAGGAACGTCATGATTGCCACCAACACGTGCTTGTGCGCGAAGCCCTCCTTGGCCTCCTGCATCCAGCTCAGGTGTTCGTTGCGCACACGCTCGCCCACCGTGCGCGGCAGCGGCATCGTGAGAGTAACCAACAGCTTCACTGTAGAGCGGGTTGGCTTAGCGAAGGTTTCGCCCAAGAAGAAGGGAAAGAGGAGGACCACGACATGTGGGTACCTATGGCAGAGGCCAAGTCCTGCTCGCCGGTGGTGGAGCAGCTGATGAGAAGCGGCAGCAGATGGCGGCTCACAAATCGCCAGCGACCGAGCTGCAGGGTGATTATCCGCATCTGCGGGTCCTCCCGGCGTAGACATCGCTGAAGATCCTTCACGTACTCTGGTGGCGGCCTCACAGTGAGCTGACCGGCCAGGGGCATACGCAATGGTAAAAGAAGAAAATCTGTACCTAGGGCGTCGGGGTGCTTGATGTAAATTGGTTCGGGGCATGTATCTTCATCCCAGCCGCCCAGCCCCTCCACCAGCAGGTTGAGTTCTTTTTGCTGAAGTTCATTGAGCCGAGGCAATTCTTCTTCCATTGGTTCAGCAGATCTTTCAGCGCGACGAGATGCCATGCTGCTACAATTTGATGATTAAAACCTCGTTCGGTCTATACCTCACCACCACTTCAGGCCCGAGGTATCCGCAAGGTGAATCGGTTGATTGATTCCAAACGGCAATCCACCAACTCGTTGCAACCCAAAGCGCGCCAAACGGTTTCGCGCCAAAAAAGAGAGACGTTGACCTGACCTTTATGTTTGGCCGCGTCAGTAATCGACAAGTGTGGCAAAGGCAAACCCTTCCTCTTCATCCTCCTCCTCTTCAACGCTGGCAGGCATAGCGGGTTTTGAAGGCGGAACAGCAACGGCAGTTACTGGCTCCTTGGCTTCCTGCCTGTGGTCCGCCTGTGGCTCGCTGCCTGCATCGCCAGGCTGCTGGTCCTTGCCCTTCTCTGCTCGTCTCTGCAGAGTCCGAACGTCCCTCTTGTCCACGATGCTGTAGGCTGCTTGGGACAGCTCGTCGTCGGTGATGACGAGGAAAGTGGGGAACTCAACTAGTTCCGTGTCCTCCAGCACGGATCGTAGCGTGTCACCACCCGCGAACCTGAAGTACTTCACCTCGTTGGCCTGTCCAGCGAACCCGGGTCAATCCGTAAGTGACGCACTGCAGGCCAGAGCGGGGTGAAGGAGCGTACGGGCAGTCGTTCCACGCGCATGATGAAGCACAGCCTCTCAGCGGGCAACTGCGAGTACTGGGCTAGCTCCTCCCCTGTTCCGCCTGAGTAAAGCAAAGAAAGGGGTTCGTTCATAGCTGACACTCCAGTACGGATCGGACAACTGGGAGGAAAGCTTACGCTTGGGGTCGGATAGTGCACTGGACAGGGCTGCGTGCAGGGTCATCGTTTCTGAAACCCTGGTGCGGCGCGATATGTCAGTGGAGAACACAGCTTGCAAGTGGGCAAAGTGGGCACCTGTCAGAGAAGAGCTTAGAATCGGCGGCACACGGGAACCGCCACTCGACGCGCCAGAGCATCGTATCGTCCCTGTTCGCGAGGGTGTACTGTGAGTCGTCCTGCTTGCCGCTTGAATATCTATCGGCAGGAGGGGAGCCTTCAGTCGCTCGGGGAGGAGACGCACTTGATGCTGTAATAGGAAGTGTTTTGTTTTCGCTTTGCCATGCCCTGCGGCAGCAGCTGCACCCTCACCCGCCGCCGTCGGCACTGGTAGAGGAAGATGCGAAACCTAGCCACCACCACCACAACAGGGCAATTAGCACAACTAAGCCGCATGTAAAGAAGAGCTCGAATGTGGGCATACCGCTTGGAGATGATGCTGTTCATCTTGGGCTTGTTCAGGTTTGACACATCAGCCACACGCATGCAGTCTTGAAGGAAGTTGAAGTCTGATACAGGCAGCCGAATGCAAACGTCAGTTCTGAGTGACGCTCACGTATAGGAGAGCCACCCCAGGCAGGGTACCGGAGTGGAGGTGAGTGTCGGTCATGGCCCGCAGCGGAACGTAGGCCGTCCGATCGCGGAGGCCACTGCAGCCCGTCTCCTCCTTGTGACGGCGCACGCAGGCCACCCCACACGATCGCCAGTCGCACCGCGGGCACCGGTACTTGGATTCAGCCCCGCACCCCTCGCACGCTCCTCCCTTGCCAGTCGCCCGCCCGGTGCCCCTCTTGGCTCTGTCGTCTTCCCCATGCTCTCCGGTTACGCCCTCGCCTTCTGTGGTCACTCGTTTGCGCTTCTTGCTCACTCCACCATTCCCCTTTTCCGCATCATCTTCATCTTCATCATCGTCGAGATCGTAATCTACCACAGGCGCCAAGAGGTGTCCGAAGTCGGCCACGATCGCCTGGGCCAAGCGAGCCTGCAGTTCTGCCGACGCTTGCTCATCTTCTCCGCCCTCCCCTCGCGTTGCGTTGCGTTCCATCTCCTCGTTTGTTTTTTCTTTTGATTGCAAATGAAGATTTTTTCGTTCTTTTTTTATTCTTCTGTGTCACACATTTTGGGAGAGGCGAGCGAACGGTACGCGCCTAGGGCTCCTTCAGGGCTTGTCGAGTGGTGGGTTTTGTTTGTTCTTGTTGTTGCTTCGGGAGAACCAGGGCCAGCGGTCGTAGCCGAGCTTGACGCCAGCTGCCCCGGCGCCGATCCAGTAGAGCCACATCCACCATTCATGCGGTCGGAAAGGCGGCAGCTGCCGCACCAGCCACGCCATCTTCTCCTTCATGCCGGCCCGCCGAGCTCGCTTGGGCGAGATGGCCAAGATTAATCCCAAAAGAAAAAGAAAAAACCGAGAGAAAAAAGACCATCCACACTGAGAAGGAAGAAAGATGGGGCGGAGACAAGCCGTGCGCGCGGGTGCTGGTGGGAAAGCAGCAGAGGTGAAGACGACTGAAGCAGTCCCCACAACGGCAGGCGCGTCAGTGCAGCAGCAGCCGCAAGGGGAAGCTGCGGGTGTGCAGGAGGTGATCAATCGATTCGTGACGCTCGACTTCTTGCACAAGGAGCGGCAGCTCTCAAAGAAGGATGCCGTAGCGCTGGTGGCCTTCGTCGAGCACGTCGTCGAGTCGTGCCCCGAGAACCCGTCATCACCAGCCTTCACGCCGTCGCTGTCGCCTCGTCGGGCCGACGCCGAGAAGGCCTTCCGCCGCAAGGCGTGGGAGTTCCTCTCCCAGCCCCGCCACGCCCGCCTCCTGCACCGGGAGTGCGCCGATGGCCTCGCCGCCTGTTACATCAGCCTCTCCGCCCACATCCCCTGGAAGCAGCTTTCCAGGTGAGCTCAGGCGAGCGAGAGAGAGAGAGGAGAGAAAGAGAGACCCCCTGCCCTGCTCGTGTGTTTGTCCCACAGGCTCACCTGCGACTCTTTTCCTCCACCGGCAGGCAGATCCTCTTCATGGCACTCAACCTCCTGGCTGCTGCTGTCGACGAAGGTACCTCGTAGAGTTAGGACCTGTCTTGCTATTCCTCCTCCTCCTCACGCACACGCACCACCACGCTGCCACACCAGGGCCAATCGAGATACTGGAGTTGAGTAAGTACTGGAGTGAGAAGAAGAGCGACGAGAAGCCCCAGTCCAGGCACCAGAAGAAGGAGGCACTGCGCGTGCGAGAGGACTACCTGAGCGCCACCTACGGCTGGAACGCCCTCGAACGAGTCGACCCCAACTTCACCGGAGGTGCGACTCCTCCCTCCACCCTGGGACATGATTCATGGGGTCGCCCACCCTGCCTGCGCGCATTGTTGGCTAACCACAGCCGCCACCTTCGTGGGGTCGCGCGCAGGCACGTCGGGCGCGGGGCGGTGGCTGATGCCCATCCTCATATTCCTCATCCTCTCCAACGTGATAGTCTTCCTCTGGGGCAATGGCTACATTCACGTGTGAAAGCCGTTCTGCTTGTTCTCGGGCGTCCGCTTCCCTAACTGCCGCGCACCTGCGCGCACACACTCGCACCAAGGTGCACAAAAACGCACTGAGTGCGTGCGAGTGCACTCGGGTGTGTGAGAGCGCACAAAAAGACAGGTTTTTGAAACCGGTGCGGCTGTGAAAAAGAAGAACAAAAGAAGATTAAGAGCGAAAATCGTTGATTAAGACAGCACACACTGTGTACACTTGATGGTGGAATTCAAGGAGAGAGGAGGGGTCAACATGAGCAGGAATGCGAAGCTGCTCACGGCAGACACGGAAGGTCTTGAGCTCGCCAATGGCCTGCTCCACACGAATTCGGTAGTGGGAAATCTTCTTGTGGGTGGCGTACCAGAGGCGCGGTGGTGTCAGAAGGCGCCATTCCAGATTGTCCACTTCTTCATCTGTGCTGTCGCTATCATCGTGGTCGCGCATGTTGAAGCCACTATCACCAAAGCCCCACTCGTCGTCATCCAGCAGTGGGTACCATTCATCCTTCATTTGCTGAGCAAGTACGCAATTGTGGTGCATGCCCAGAAAAGATGAGGAGATGTGCTGAAATTTGAGGCTAAATGAGATGATTATAAGAGTGGAGATTGTGTGCTTGTTCTTCTTGGCTGAGTAGAAAAGTGTGTTGAAGATGGGAGTGCCAGGGACAAGGATTGGTTGCTCTGTACCATCAATAATCCATGTGAAGAGGGAGCCAAAGAGATGTCGACCATGGGCTTGGTGCAGTGAAGGATTTTGGAGGCACTGATTGAGAAGAGGTTGGAGCATGTTGAACAGCCAAGGGAGGATGCAGCCTCTCATCTTGGCTGTAAGTGAATTTGAAACTCAGAAGGTGAGGCTGAGGAGAAGATCAACAGGGTAATGCCATAAAAATAATAAAATAAAGATGATTTCATCACTGGGTGTGAGCGTGCGCTTTCAAGAGGAAATGGCAGAGAGATGGCTGAGGTAGAGGTGGAGCAGACGTTGAAATCCCTCTGGCGAGACACCAACCAATGCATGGAAATCATCAGGGGGAAGAGCCTGGCAGTGTAATGAGACTTTATTGTGTTGAATTAGCTGTTAGATTTTGGCTGTGTGCTCCTCTTTGCTTTCTTAACTGACGCACCTTGGCCACAGTAGAGGACACAGAGGTAGTGGATGACATGTGATGCCTGGCAGAAGTAGACCTTCTTCTTCCTCTCCTCAATGGCAATGAGTGGGTTGTGGATCTCATGGGTGCACTTGTCCTGGCTCTTCAGGTTGCAGTATCCAGAACAGTGCTTCAGGGTGGTATCCTCAGCCTCCACCTCAGCCTCCTGCTCACCCTCAGAGTCCAAGCCAAACAGGATGGTGTTGGTGGTCTTGTCACTGTTGTACTTGACTGATTCGATGAGTGCCTTGATGAGCTGGGTCAGGTTCTGCTGGTCATCATCATTGCAGAGGTGTGCCTTCTTACACACCAATAGCTTCTGGTAGCTGCCAATGGAGATGAGAGGAATGCCTGCACTGGCTGCTGTGCGCTTGGTGTTACAGAGGCAGCAGTTCTTGCTGGAGAGCTGGGCTGGCTTGAGCGAGGCGCCAACTTCGGGCTTCCTTTTCTTGCGGGCTGGGCCGGGTTCCGCCTCGAGTGGTTCGTTGTCGGTGGGTGCTTGGGGAGGTTGAGGGCACCACCACACGCGCACACGAAAAGGGCAAAAATTGTCAACACTTCAGTGCGCACGAGTGCACACCTGTGCGTCTGCGCGGACTTAGGTGTGTTTGCGAGCACTTCGGTGTGTTTTCGCGCACCTCGGTGCGAGTGTGTGCGCGCAGGTGTGTGGCAGTTAGGGAAGTGGACCGCGGGAGAGAAGAAAACGAGATGTTGGTGCTAGTTCAAGCGCGGTTTATTCTGTTATATTGTGGCTGTTTGTGTGAAGTGGTTGCACTTGCAGTTACGATGTGCGGCTGCACCGAGAACCACCGCGGCCCCGTCGAAGATCCCCATCGGTCGAGTGGCGGAAAGCTTAGGCTTGCACTGCGCACGAAGAAGAAGAAGAGTAAGTGAACTGTTCCTAAACGCTGAGAGCTCGTGCGCCGAGGGTGGCGTGATTAAGTGGTGGTTGGGGGTCGTACTGTAGGAGGACTTGGGGATTTCCACGCCGGGCTTGAGGTCGGGGATGTTCACAACGAAGAGGCTCTGCACCTTGTTGAGAACCTCGCCGTCCTCCTTGGTGGACACGAACGAGATCGCCAGACCCTTGGTACCGAAACGACCAGCACGGCCCACCCTGTGGAGGTAGGTGTCGGCCTCGCCGGGCATGTCGTAGTTGATTACGACGTTGATGCGCTCCACGTCGATACCGCGACCCAGAAGGTTGGTGGCGACCACGATACGGGCACGCAGATCCTTGAACTGGGCGAACTTCTCAATTCTTCAGAGAGGGAGGGGGAGGGCAAGGACGATGGGTGATGTCAGTCCAAGTTCGCACTAAGGAACGAAAGACATGCGCTTGACTTGAAAGGCGTCGTGTACCTCTCCTTCTGCTGCATGCCACGGTAGATGGCGATCGAGGGGAAGTTCTGCTCGACGAGGATCTTGTTCAGCTCGGCGGCGCGCTTGACAGAGCTCACGAAGACGACGCACTGGTTGAACTCGAGAGTGTCCAGAAGGTCGACGAGCTTGCGGGTCTTCTCTCGCTCCTCGAGCTGGACGTAGTACTGCTTGAGGCCGTGGAGGGTCAACTTGCTGCCGGCGCTGATGTAGATTTCGAGCGGCTAGGGCTTCTGTGCTGTTCTCGCGTGATGGACAGAAAGAGAAGAGAGGGGAGAGTAGAAAGAGAGAGAGAGAGAGAAGAGTAGAAAGAAACCAAGCTTCGCGCCGTGCTGAAGTTCGAAGCTTAGTTGCTTTGCTGCCCAGAAGAGGAACGATTTCCGTCTCGGGAGAGAAGGCCTCTTGGCCGAGGGAAGCCTTGATCGCCCCTTCTCGAAGAGCGGAAGATTTGCACCGACCGCAGCTCCATCCTTAGACAGACGCCGCGTGGTTCCACCACAAATTGCCGTCCTCCTCCTCCTTCCTCCTCTCTTGGCCTCCTTCCTTCCTCCTCCTCCTCCTCCTCGCGCGCTGTCTCCGAGAGAAATTTTCAGCTGCTGCGGGAATGGGCGGCAGGAGGCGCGCGCGCCCATAATTCGTGTCCTTCCGTCGCCGCGCCAGGCCGTGTGGGCTGTGGCGATGGGCGGGAGTGGTGTCGTCTCGCGGCGGAGAGAAGTATGTGGATGATGTCGATGACGCGAGGATTTCGGGGGCGATCATCGGCAGCAGGTGGAAAGAATGAGGTGGTTGTTATGGGAAGGTACGTTGTGCATGAACTTCTTGCAGACGGCGCGGATCTCGTCGTTGAGCGTGGCCGAGAACATCATGACTTGCTTGTTGTGGGGAGTCAGACGGAAGATCTTCTGAACATCAGCGCGCATGTCTGAATCACGATCAGAGAAAGCACGCGAAGGCAGTTGTGAGTTGGCAAATTTAGTAGCTTCGGGCTTTGGTTTGGGGGGGGGGGGATAAAGTCGTACCTATGGGCTCGAGGAGGGAGTCGCACTCATCGAGGACGAAGAACTTGATCTTCTTGAGATCGAGAGCCTTCTCGTTGGCCAGAGCGAGGATGCGACCGGGCGTACCGATCACAATGTGCGGGGGATCCTTCTTGAGCGTAGCCCTGTCCTGAACGATGGGCAGACCACCGAAGAACACCGACGCCTTAATGTTCGGCATGTACTTGGTGAAACGACCGAATCTGCAAGAAAAAAAAAAGGATATCGATGGTCGATTTAGCGTATGTTCAGTGCGATGTGGTCAATGAGATCACCTCAAGAGCGCCGCGGTACGTACTCGTGCGAGATCTGGTAGGCCAGCTCGCGGGTGTGTGCCAGGATGAGGCAGCTGGTGCCGTCCTCGGCCGAGATCTGCTGCAGGACCGAGAGCACGAACACGGCGGTCTTACCCATGCCCGAGTTGGCCTGGCAGATGACGTCCGTGCCGAGGATCGCCTGCGGGATGACCTCGAACTGCACCTGCGAGGGGTGCTCGAAACCGCAATCGGTGATGGCGCGCAACAGTTCAGGCTTCAGGAGGAAATCCTTGAACGAAGCAGTGTGAACCGTGCTGTGGGTATCCGCCGACCTGATGTAGCAGTTGAACGAGTGTTAATTATTTCTTCTTCACTCGTCGAAGCGCTCTTGGGCAGAAATTAAAGGAGGATGAAGAGGGGTGCATTAATGATTGAATCAATGACTTACGTCTTGGCCTCGTCGGACTTGGCTCCCGCCTCCAACGTCTCCTGTTCCTCTTGCTCCAGCTCTCCATCAGAGTAATCAGCAAGCTCGTTGACGTCAAAAGGCTCGGCCATGTTGGAGAATGTGGGAAGAGAAGCGTTGATGGGAGGAGAGGATCTTGATTGCAATCGCGCAGCGAACAGAAGAAGAAAACCGTTGGTGCGCTGGAACTGGCGGAGAAAGCGCCAGAGGTCATTCCAGGTTTTTTCTGCCCACGAAAAGGCCGAGAAAAAGGTTCCTACTTTAAGGTGGCTGCTTCGCACCCCTTCTAGACTGGCCAGCGTTCAACATGCAAAGGAGTGGGGTCACTCCTGATGTCTCACTGCTTGTAGATGGGTCCGGCGTTCAGGTAGACAGTAAGGCCATAACGCGGTATCGTGGGCATCCCGCGCACGCCATCGCATCCAGCTGCGAAGAATGTGATTAGCTTGGGGCACCTGTCGATGACCTGTTGCAGCTCGGGGAGGCGAAGCCACAGCATCCCCTGGCGTATTCAACAGCATGGTGATTGTAGTGGCGATATGAGTAGAGGCCAGGTAAAAGGCGCCAAGATCACAGAGAGTACCTCAAGGGAGAGCTTCTTGAGCGTGAGCGCTGCCGTCCCATGCACAATCTGCTCAAGACTTTCAGCCCTCATGTGGCGGCAGTACGAGAGATCTAACTCTTCCAAAGGAAGAGCAGCAATGCGAGCTATCTACTCAATGGCGAGTGAGTTAGCCCAGGGGCCTTGCAATTGGCCAGAAAAGCCGAGGGCTCGTCGATGTACCGATTGGCTCGAGACTGCACAGTTGGAAAGTAGCAGCTTCGTCAGGTGCGGACAATGCTGTGTCAACGCAGAAACCGCGCCGTCGCCCACTTTAGGACAGTTCAACACTCGGATCTGGAGAAGCACTTGTTAGGCTCAGCTCGCTTTCCTCACTCAGTACAGTGATGATTTCAGAAGAGTACCTGGACGAGGGCAGGACTACACGCGGCAATGCTCGCGACTGCAGCGTCATCCAGCACGCTGCTGTCTGTGACTGTGAACTGCACGCAGAGTGGGTGGTGAGAATGAAAGGAAGTTGCGTGCCGATGTGAAGTGTGCACCTTCTTCAGTAAAGGCAAGCGCAAGCGCGAATAATCCGCTGCTGTCAGCCCGTGACACATCCACAGTGAAAGGTGGCACAGTCTAGTCGGAGGAGTCCGTAAGTAGTGTAAGGGAAAGGAAAGCACAGAGAGGAGCGCACCTCGGGCATTGCGAAAGGGTAGCCAGGGAGTCGCCGCTGATCGCAGCGCTACCCACGATGAGCTTCTTGAGGCGCTTGAAGTGCTCGGAGATCAAGGCCATCGCTCGGTCGTCGAGTCCAGCGCAGAAGGGTCCGTTGTTTGAGCCCACAGACAACTTTTCCAATTGCACGTTCGACTGGCTGGCGTTGAAGACCAGCTGCTTGATTGTGGACTGCGACAACACGTCTCCGGTGTTGAAAACGCTAAGCTTCTTTAGGGAATCGGCGCTGATGTCGGCCAAAGCCGCCACGAGAGCGCCTTCCGAGGCTACCTTACAGCCTTGAAAGTCGATCACCTACATGCAGGAGATCTTCGGCGTAAGAAATCCACACAATATGACGACTAGCGCTGCGCAGGTGTAACAACGCGTACCTGGAGCTGAGGCGTCAGTGAAAGGACCTTGGCCAGGGTTACCGTACTGATTCTCGGGCAATAAGCGACGTTCAGCTTCAGCAGATCTCTGTGAAGATCAACACCAACATCAACAACACAGAAGAAGAAAAGACTGAGATTCAGCTCACACTTGAGCGCCAAGGAGCAATCGTTTTGCTTACCTACACTCGAAGTGAGCGAACGCAGCGTCGGTGACCCGGGCACACTGCTTGAGGTTGAGCACCTGTTGCGCCGCACCTGGTGAGTCAAGCCTTCAAGTGAAATGCCTCACCAAACCTTTGTACCTTCAACTGGGTGGCGTGCTGGAAGAGATGAGAGATGGCCTTATCAGTCACGCGAACGACAAGCTTCAAGCTTAGCGACTGAAGTTGCTTGCACTTGTCTGCCAGTGCCATGACACCCACGTCGGTAACCTGATATGCGCGCATTGCAGTTCGTCAGCATGATACCGTCTCTCAGACTGTTCGACGATTCCTACTCGGAGCCGGGTGTTACCTCTTTGCATGAGTGCAGGTCGATAGCAGACAGAAGAGAGCACTTGTGCGCAATCTCCGACACACCCGCGTCGCCTACGCTGTAACACCTGCATTTCTTACATCGCATCTGTCAGAGCTCTATGCACCACTATGCTGAACTCGTTGCAACGCACCCAACGAGCTTGAGCGTCTGTAGCTGAGGGCACAGCGCGGCGATGGTCGAGAGCGTGGGGTTGTTGACCGCCCGGTCCAGCCGGGATAGAATGAGGGTGGAGAGGCGCGGGCTCTGTGCAACAATGCTGCACAACGTTTCGCTAGTGATCTGCAAACACGTTGGTCGCTCTTGTCAGCCATCGTTAAGAACTGTTGGCGTGCGAGTGGCTGTTAGTTTTTACCTGTCGGCAGAGCGCCAGGTTCAGGTACTGCAGGTTGGCGCAGTATCTGCGGGATGCCTCGGGCGAGGAGATGCGTGGTGAGGCATGCAACGAGAAGGCGATGATGCGAACACGCACACGAGAGAGCACGAAAGGGAGCGCACTTGGGCAGCTGGGTGAAGGACTCTCCCTCCACATTGCCCGAATCGCGCAAGTCCAACCGCGCCAGGCCATCTCCAGAGCGAGCAAGCAGCTTGTTGAGCTTCGGTCCCGTCACTTCCCTGTGACCCGAGGGTTAGGCATGAGAGCGCAAGCAATTCCCAATTGCCAGCTTCAGTGAAAGCAAAAAAGCAGAGCTCCTGAGAGGACCGCACCCGTGCTGGACCAGCGTCTGGATGATTCGCTGTGGGCATGCCCAAGAGATTGGGGGGGGGAAGGGTGAGGTGTGGCGCGTGGAAAGCGTGGAAGAGGAGACGT
>CACVKS010001058.1:0-12141 GCA_902749335.1 Acanthamoeba triangularis
CCCCTTGTGTGCTCCAGCGTGTATGAGGATGAGAAGGGTGGCGTGAAGCTCTTCACCCACGAGGGCGCCAAGAGAATCCCTGCCGTCCTCTTCAAGGACAGCGTGTGGCAGGTACGCCGACGACGTCGCTAACTTTTCTGTTATAGCCTAAATCCAGCCAGACTCAAAACCAAAACCACCTCCAATGTTCGTTTCGCTACACCACCAACCAGGATTCGGCGGTGGTAGTGCTTGACGCGTTCTACCACATCTACTTGTGGGTCGGTTCCAAGGCTTCGGACAACCTCAAGCTGATCGCCCCCAAGCTCGTCTCGGTACCTGGGCTCGACTTGGGTGTCTGTCTGTGCCGGCTTACTCACTACTCTGCAAACTTTTTGTTTTCGTTTTCTTTTCCGTTGTGTGTGCAGGAGACGCTGGTGTCGTCGGTCAAGAACCGGCCTAAGACGTGCCGCCTCCGCCTGGTCAAGGCCGGATCCGAATCTCCCGCTTTCATCGCGTTCGCCCCCGAGGACTTTGCCCGGCACAACGCCGAGGAAAAGGAAACGTCGGAGGAGGAGAAGGAGAAGGAGTCGGAGGAGGAGAACGGCGCCGAGGCCCACGCTGACGACCACAAGGAGGAGGAGACCGTCGCTGTTGCCGCCACCCTTGAGGTGGTGGAGTCAAAGCCGGCATCAGCGGAGGAGGGCGACGACCAGAAGGCCAAGGAGGAGGAGGAGGCCACCTCATCGGTCAGCACTGCGTCGGTCGACGATGAGACGAAGCAGCATCAGGAGGACGAGGAGGACAAGACCGTCGCGGCGCTGGAAAACGGCGAGAAGGCGGCCGACTCCGTGCACGAGGAAGAGTCGCAGGCATCCGACCACCACACCGAGGAGGAGACGGCCGACGAGGAGAAGTCGACGGTCGAGTCTCACCAGCACGGCGCCGACTTTGACAACCAGGAGAAGGCGGTGGAGGAGCCGATCGCGGAGGTCGAGGAGAGCGAAGCCGAGGCCTCCGTTGAACAGCTCAAGGAAGAGCCGGAGCCGGAGCATGAGGAGGAGCCGGTCCTGGTCGAACACGAGTCGAAGAAGAGCGAAGAAGAGGACAAGGAGGAGGAGAAGGTGGTGGTGGCTGCCCTCGATGACCACCAGGCCGAGGAGAAGGAGGAGAAGGTGGAGGAGGCGGACGGCGCTGTGGCCGAGCACACCAGCGACGATGCCGGTCACAAGGAGGAGGAGGAGGAAAAGGAAGAAGAGCCCAAGGAGGAGGAGGAGGCCGCAGCGATCGTGGAGGAGCTGATCGAGGAAGCGATCGAGGAGGTCGCCGAAGAGGGCGCGGACCACTCAGCGCACGCCGAAGAGGAGGCCAAGGAGGAGCAGGAGGTGGTCGCGGAGAAGGAGGAAGCCGAGCATCACGACGTCAGCGACGACGACCAGGAAGAGGTCCATGGGGAGAAGGCCGAGGCGGACAAGGACGAGAAGGGCGACGACGATGAGCAGGAGCAGGAGGAGGTTGCCGAGGCGGAGCAGGCCAGCGAAGCCGATGGCGGTCACGAGGAGAAGGAGCAGGAGGAGAGTGAAGAAGTGGTCGAGGAGGTGCTCGAAGAGGGCGTCGTCCACTTTGCCCACGCTCCCGCCGAGACGAGCCCCGCGGAAGAGGAGGCCAAGGAAGAGACCCATGAGGAGACCACCGTGGCCGAGGCCTCCGAAGCGCAGGACGAGCCCGAAACGGTCGCGGAGAAGGAGGAAGCCGACCACCACCATCATGACGACGATGATGCCGAAGAGCCCAAGGAGGAGCCCGTGGCGGTAATCGCAACGGAGGAAGCCGAGGAGGAGCAGGCGGTCGAGAAGGAAGAGGAGGAGCCCGTGGCGGCCCAGGTCGAGGAGCCCGAGCACGACGACCACCAGGCCGAGGAGAAGGAGAAGGAGGCCCAGGAAGAAGCCGAAGAAGAGGAGAAGGCGGTCGAGAAGGAAGAGGAGGAAGAAGCGACCAACGAACAAGAGGTGCAGGAGGAGCCCGTGGCGCACGCCGACGTCGACTCCCACGAGAAGCACGACGACGAGAAGGAAGAGGGCGAGATCTACGAGCCCGAGAAGGACGTCGAAGAGGAAAAGGCCGACAACGAGGAGGAAGAGGAGGTGGTGGTGGCGGTCGAAGTGGTCGAGACCAAGACCGACGCCGACGACGAGGAAGTGGCGGACGAGGGCGAGATCTACGAGCCCGAGAAGGGCGACGAGGAGGAAACGCATGCTTCGACCGAAGAAGTGGTGGCGACCGAGAAGCAGGAGGGCGAAGAAGTGGAAGAGGGCGAGATCTACGAGCCCGACGCTGATGAAGAGGAAGCGGTCGAAGAGGTGGTGGCGACCGAGAAGCAGGAGCACGAAGAAGTGGAGGAGGGCGAGATCTACGAGCCCGACGCTGAAGAAGAGGCGGAGACGGTGGAAGAGGAGGTGGTGGCGGTCGAAGTGGTTGTGGCCGAGAAGAAGAACGATGAGGGCGAGGAGGAGGAGGGCGAGATCTACGAGCCCGACGAGGATGAAGAGGGAGTGGTCGAGGAAGAGGAAGTTGTGGCGCAGGCGAAAGAGGAAGAGGAGGAAGGCGAGATCTACGAGCCCGATGAAGACGGAGAAGAGGTGGTTGAGGAGGCGATGGAGGTCGCCGACAGCCACCAAATCTCGCCCGAGGAGGAGGAGGAGGAGGGCATGATCTAATCATCATCACCACCTTTATTCACGTTTGTAAAGCCTTAACCACCATCACACCACCACCTCCTCTTCTTTTTGCTTTAATCCACTCAACCCCCATAATGAAGATGAACAACTGAGGCGGGTCCAACGCCAACACAACTCAGCCTGAGAGAAAACAACTCCGGAAAAGGGTTACAGGCCTCCGTACACATCCTGTGCACCATGTTCTTGCTGATGTTACAGAATGTGCCGTGAGATTTCGATGATACCGCTACTTTGCCTTGGTGAGTTGAGGAATATTCTTTTTATGTATTTATAATTACCACTACCGCCAGACAGACAGACTTGACGGATGGGCAAGTCGAAGAGGAAATCGCACTATGCCGTTGCGTGCGGAAGAAATGTGGGCATCTTTCGCACCTGGTACGCTGTCGTTTTCCCTTTTACTGTAAATTACAGTCAGCCAGATTGTGATCTCGGATGCAGGGAGGAATGTAAGGCTCAAGTGAACGGCTACCCAGGTGCCATATACAAGGGCTTCCACAGCGCTGGCGAAGCTCGTCACTTCCTCAAACAGTACTATTATTTTATTTTATTTTATCGTATATTTTTTTTGCTCATCACCTCCCCACGTTGTATGGCGGTCAGGTACGGCGTGGGGTCTTCGCCGCAGCCGCAGCCTCGAGCAGCTGCCACGGCGCCTCCTGGACCCTGGGGCCACCGCCCACAGGTAGCACTCGGTGCCCTCCCACCACCACCACCGTGCTACTCGCAGCAGAGCAGCGCCGGCGTCGGCAACGACGACGCCCACGCCAGGCGGGCCACCAAGCGACTGCGCTACTCGACGAGTACCGAATCGAGCCCTTCTTCTTCTACTACTACTCCTACACCGCCGCCGCCCTCTCGAGAAGGCGGCGGCGGGGGCGAGGAGCAGGTGACGCTGAACGAGGACCAGAATCGGGCGCTGGTGCTGGCCAAGTTGGGCTTCTCCCTGTTCCTCACGGGCGGCGCCGGCACGGGCAAGTCCTTCCTCCTCGGCCGCATCGTCGAGCGTCTGCGCCGTCTGCATACGGACCCAGACGCTGTCGTCGTCACCGCCTCCACCGGTTCG
The DNA here is from genome assembly GCA_902749335.1 of Acanthamoeba triangularis. Taxonomy (NCBI): domain Eukaryota; phylum Discosea; order Longamoebia; family Acanthamoebidae; genus Acanthamoeba; species Acanthamoeba triangularis. The sequence goes on from CACVKS010001058.1 coordinate 3,784, forward strand.
ACCCACCCGCCACCCCCTTACCCCTTGTTAGCTAACTGCGTTGGTTTTTTTCCAGGCGTGGCAGCGTGCAACATTGGCGGTGTGACGCTGCACCGGTGGACGGGGATCGGGCTCGGGGACGAGAGCATGAAGGTCATGCTCGGTCGCGCCTTCGGCAAGAAGGAGCAGTGGCAGAAGGCCCGCGTGCTCATCATCGACGAGATCAGCATGGTACGCGGCCGCCCAGGGCGCTGCGTGCAACCGCAAGCGACCGATCCCGTTTGCTTGATTGTCGTGCGTCGTGCGTGCCGTGTGTCGTCACGTCGACAGATATCAGCCGATCTGTTCGACAAGATCGAGTACATCGCGCGGCGCGTGCGCAACTGGTACAGGGACCCAGCCCTGGAACGGCCCTTCGGCGGCCTCCAGGTCATCTGCTGCGGCGATTTCTTTCAGGCACTATTACCCGCCACACACGCCTCCAGCAACACAGAGGTCACGCTGCTGGGCGTTGTGGTTTGATTGAGCGTGTGTCGTGCGTGTCGTGTGCGTGTCGTGTCGTGTCGTGCGTGCAGCTTCCGCCTGTGGTACGGGAAGGAAACGAGGACAAGGCGTTTGCGTTCAACGCCGAATCGTGGCCGTTGTGCATCGACACCGTGGTACAGCTGAACGAGGTGTTCCGACAGAAAGACGAGCGGTTCGTGTGCTATTGTGTGTGTCGTGTGTGTGTCGTGTGTCGTTGATTGTGAACAAATCTGTTCATGTCCCGTTACAACAGATTCCAAGCGATCTTGAACGACATCAGGCGGGGTGTGTGCTCCGACGAAGCCGAGTTTGTCTTGAATATGTGCGACACCCATCCGACCCCTTCGCTCTCGTGCCTTTTCTGCTCACCATCCTACGATGGCGCGTTGTGTGTAGGTGCTGGAGGCGCGATTTGGACGATGGCTCGGGCATACTGCCCACCAAGCTGTGCCCCACCAACAAAGGCGCCGAGCTGATCAACCGGGACCACCTCGACGACATCGAGGACTCCCCCGTCGAATACCCGGGGGCCGACCAGCTACCCAACGAAGAAGGACCGCGCAGGATACTCGCCAACTGGCTCGAGAATGGCTGCATGGCCCCCGACCTCCTCGAGCTCAAGATCGGTACCGCTCGCGCCGTCGCACTCACCCCACACGCACACGCTCACACCACCATTGGACCCAGGCGCCCAGGTGATGCTGATCAAAAACCTCTCGTCCACGCTTGTGAATGGCTCCCGTGGCCTCGTGGTGGACTGGGTTCACCAGGGTGCCATTTCCCTGCTTGAGTGCTTGCACTGTCATTTTCCCCTTATTATTATTCTTGTTTTGTTTCTCTCTCTCTCTCTCTCTCTTTGTTGATTGCTGATGACGTCTGCAGACGAGCTGTTTGCAAAGCTGCATTCCAGGCCGCACTCGCCCTACTCCCAGTACCTCTACAGCTCCGATCAACAGTTCGATTGGCTCAGGAAGCACCTCTACAAGTACGTGGGTGACAATTACAATGACTCACTCACACACGAGACGGTAGTCAGTCACGAGCGGGCTGACCCTCACTGTTTTGGTCTGGTTGATGTCTATCAGGCCACTGCCCGTGGTTCAATTCGTGGGCCACCCGACGCCGATCATCATCGGACCGATGCTGTTCAGTGGTACGGTCCCCACTTTGCGCGCACTAGTGCTCGGCCCATCAATTGACTGACATTGGTTGGCCCCACTCTTGCTCAAGTGAAATACCGGGAACACGAGCGTGAGCACGAGGCGTCCAGGTGCCAGCTTCCGCTCAAGTTGGCCTGGGCCGTCACCATCCACAAGAGCCAGGTACCACAACACACCGCACACACCGCACGCATGGACTTGACAGCGATTGACGGAGGGTACCCGTTACAGGGTCTGTCGCTCGATCGCGTGGAGATTCAGTCGCTGGACCAGGTCTTTGCCGCGGGCCAGGCCTACGTCGCCCTCAGCCGTGTGCGCAGCCTCGAGGGCCTCTGCCTCGGCTCCCGCTTCCGCAAAGAGTGCCCACACCACCACCACACCGTCAACGCCGCTCTAGAGCTTCATTGACTTACCCGTTCGTCGTGTCGTTGGTCGCGTGCCATATTATGGGCAGACACGTGATGGTGAGCAAGGCGGTGGTGGAGTTCTACCAGAAGTACGGGGAGCCGCGTCCCATCTATAACCCCCTCGAGCCTGCGCCCAGGTGCAAGTTTCCGATCAAATCGGGCCACGCCGTGCCGCAGGTCGTGATGGCCGAGTACGACGAGTGGGCGCGGCCTCTGGGCTTACCGCTCGACATCAGCCCTGCGGACAAGGAGCTGGCCGTGCTCAGCTTCGGCAGTCGCCCACTTCTCTGATGGTCTTTGAGAAGGCCTGGAAAAAAAGGTGGTATTGCGTCATGGGTTGAGGAGTAAACCAGCCATTCGAAGGGTTCGACCATCAGCACCAGCCTCACTCTTGATCGTGCCCTCGGGCACCCTTTGAGGCTAGCCCAGACTCCTAACACCCCTATTGTGGGATGCAGCGGGAAATGTGCCACTCTCTTTTTTTGTGTTGCAATGTTGATGGACATCCATGCCTGATTGTCTACCACAATCTGAACATTTGGCATGGACCACCTGCTAATCATTGACATGATCTACCACCGTCACACCACGCCTGATCGCCATTCCCCAGTTGCCTTGCAGGTACTGGACGCCAGAAGTCTGGCTTTGTGCCCGATCGCGTAAAAATTTCCGAAACTGATTGCGCAAACGAAAAACAACTGCTGTCATTTGTTGAAGCTATTTCTCCTCCCACCTCTGCGCACCACACCAAGGACACAGCACCGTAAACCTCGCTTTGTAACAATGGCCACTACTGCCCCAGCGATGTCGACACCCCACGCACTGTTCGCTCGTGCGGCCCAGTTTCCTGACGCTCCCTCCTACCACACCAAAGTGGGCGACGCCTGGAAGGTGGCCTTCCCTATTATTTTCGACTTTTTATTCGTGCATTATTTATTATTCTGTTAATTCCAATTATTTTTATCTCACGCTTTTATCATGTATTTTGCTTTTATTATTTATTATTATGAAATTTTTAGTTGTTTARCTGTCATAGTACATGATCATTTCCTTTTCTCGCACTGCCAACTCTGGGCCTAACCACGCGCCTCCAATCCCAACCCACGCAGGGCTACACCTGGTCTGAGTTCGCGGGCCTGGTGCGGCAGACCGCCAAGAGCCTGATCGCCCTGGGCTTCGGGCCGCTCGCCAAGACCTGCATTCTCTCCAACACCCGCCTCGTACGCTCATCGTCATGTCTCGCGTCTGTCTGTCGTCTGTAATTCACACGACACGACACACATGACACACACCACACACCACACACCACACACGACACACACGACACACACGACACGACACACACGACACACGACACACGACACACGACACGCAACAGGAATGGGTGGCGGCTGATGTCGGCGCGATGGCGGCTGGCGGAGTGCCCAGCGGCATCTACCACACCTGCTCCGCCAAGGCACGCGGGCTTGATTCGTGCGCTCGCGGCTGCACGCGCTTGCCTGTCGTGTGGGTGAGCTCATCGTATCGTGGCATGTGCAGGAGGTGTCGTACATCGTCAACCACAGCGAGTCGACCATCATCTTCGTTGAAGATCTGTACGTTGAGCACCAACACGACACTCACGTCACGACACATTCACGACACACACACGACACACACGACACACACGACACACACGACACACACGACATGCAAGACTGATAGGGGTGGGGAACGACAGGGCGCAGTTTGCCAAGGTGGAGGCGGAGAAGGAGCACTTGCCCCTGCTCAAGCACGTTGTCATCTTCAACGGCGCCCCCGAGGGTACACGTGTGTCGTGTGTCGTGTGTCTCGTGTGTCTCGTGTTCGTGTGTCTCGTGAGTGTCGTGTCGTGGTGCGTCGTGTGCGTCGTGTAGTGTATGTAGTGTGTGCGTTTGGGCTCGACCGAGCTGACGGTGCGTGATACAAATGGGCAGAGAGTCAGCTGGCCATGTCGTGGGGCGATTTCTTGGGCAAGGGCGCCGGCGTGGCCGACGACGAGGTGGAGAAGCGGCTCAACGCCCTCGAGCCCACCCAGTGCGCCAGCATGATCTACACCTCCGGGTACGCTCTCATTAGTTTCACACAACTCACGACACACACGACACACGACCAACGACACACACACGACACGCACACGACACACACGTCGTACATCACGCATGTTACTCATAGCGGCAACGACAGAACGACGGGGCCGCCCAAGGCGGTGATGCTGTCGCACAGCAACCTGTCGTGGACCGCCAACACCGCGTGTCAGGTCTTCCAGGCGCAGGCGGGCGACTGCTGCGTGGCGTTCCTTCCGTTGTCCCACATCGCCGAGCAGATGTTCACCATCCACATTCCTCCCGTATCGGGCCACCAGGTACTCCTCACATTCTACGTTCTTCGCTCTTCGTTCTTCTTTCGCTTTTCGCTCTTCTTCCTTTTTCGCTCTTTGCTCACGTGAACGGAATGTCGAAAATGTTCGTCCGAAAGGTTTACTTCAACGAGAGCCTGGAGAAGCTGGTGCCCACCCTGAAGGAGATCCAGCCCACGCTCCTCTTCTCCCCGCCAAGGTTCGCCTGCCTTGTGTTGTGTGTGGTGTGTGTGCCTCGTGTGGTGCTGACGCTGTCACGTGACTGGGGGTAATGGTTAGGATCTATGAGAAGCTGAACTTGGCGCTGGCCTCCAAGCTCCCGCCCGGCGCCAAGCCCGACCAGCTGCCTGCCGAGGTCAAGAAGTCGCTCATCGAAGCCGTCGGACTCAGCCGCGGTACGCACGCTCACACGAACACGACACACACGAACCACCGCACACGCACACGGCGCACACGACACACGCCGCACACGCACACGCGAGTGAGGGAGCCCGTTCTGACGTGTCGACAACACAGCGCGCTGGGCGGTGGTGGGCGCGGCGCCCATCTCGCCGGACGTGCTGCGCTTCTTCGCCAGCCTGGGCCTCACCATCTGGGAAGTCTACGGCCAGTCCGAGGACTCCGGACCCACCACCTGCAACGTGCCCGGCAAGATCAAACTCGGTACACCACCTCGTGTCGCTTCGTGCGTGTCCGTGTCCGTACCCGTGTTACTCATGTTACATCTGTGTCGTGTTGTGTCGTGTGTCGTGTGTCGTGCGCCGTGTGCAGGGTCGGCGGGTCCGCCCTTCCCCGGCGTGGAGGTGGTGATTGCGGAGGACGGCGAGGTGCTCGTCCGCGGTCCCAACGTCTTCCTCGGCTACTACAAGGTACCCCACACCTACCGCCACCTTAAATCCTTAGTAAGACGTGTGCAGCCACCTTAAACACCATGACTCGCTTCCCACTCCCCGACAGGACCAGGCCGCGACGGAGGCGACGCTGAAGGACGGGTGGCTGTACTCGGGCGATCTGGGCCGGATCGACGAGGAGGGCTTCCTGCACATCACTGGCCGCAAGAAGGACATCATCATCACCGCCGGCGGCAAGAACATCACCCCGGCCAACATCGAACACGCCATCAAGGCCCACCCCCTGGTGCGTGTCGTGTGCGCGGTTGAGCGCGCGGTGCGGCCAAAGGTGTGTGCGGTTGCTCACAGTGGATCTGTCGACAGATTGGTGAGGCGATCGTGATTGGCGACAGGCGCCCTTATCTCGTTGCGCTCGTCACACTGGACGCCGATGTCGCCGCCGTCAAGGCCAAAGAAAAGGTTCTTTTCTTTCTTTCTTTCTTTCTTTACTTTGGCACACGCGTGCTTAGGCAGACCGCACGCACAGGGGGTGACGCCCGCCGAGTTCGCGGCCGATGCGGGAGTGCGGGCGCTGATTGAGGCGCACATCGAGACCGTCAACGCCGACCTGGCCCAGGTGGAGACCGTCAAGCGATTCTCCGTCCTGCCGCACCCGTTCGCCCTCGAACGGGGCGAAGGTGCGTTCCCTCCCCCCTCACTCAAGCGCGCTATGCATCCGACACCGCATCTCACGATGGGAGCACGCGACGCATGGCGTGACAGTTACGCCCACGATGAAGTTGAAGCGCAACGTGATCCACAACAACTACGCCGCGGAGATCGACGCCATCTATGCCCAGCCCTTCACCCGAGCTGACGCCTGAGCTCTGGTCCACGACCTGTGCGTTGCGCCTTTGGTCAATTTTGTTGCCCTGCCGCACACCGTCCTGGCGTTTGGTGGTCTTTGGTGGAGGAATCGTGCTTCAGTAGACAGTGAGTCGAAACTTTTTTACTACTTAACATGCCCATCTACACAACCTCTCTGCCAAAGAGTATCGGGCGGCGATGACGAGATTAAGGTGTGGACAAGCTCAGGCTGATTGGCCAAAGGGGCCCGGTGTATGGACAAGCTTTGTGGGTGCCCACTGTGTGCTCTTAGCACTAGCAGGCCTTCTTTGCTGTCTTCTCGTCCACTTCAGTGGAGCAAAGATGAAAGCACATGAAGATAAATTTGCACAGAAATGGGCAGCGAGGAATTCTCTGTGCTTTTGCGTGCCCACAACGTTGCGCGTGTAGGGCGGCCCTGGGGCACAAAGAAGGGTGAGGCGCCAGTCATTTAAGCAGAGGAAAGCGCCCACGGGATAAGAGGTGCTACTTCGTAGTAGTTTACCACCTGGCCGGCCTTCAGGCTGGCCGACTGCACCCTCCACTGTCGCTTCCTCTTTTTTCACATGTGCCCACCCAAACAAGCATCCAACCAGCCTTGGGGTACAGGACATCTACTAAACTGCTCTTCCCAGCGAACCTGGGATGGTGCAGGTGGTAGTTTGCTTGAAAGGTGGCCTTGGCTGGCTGACGAAGAAAAGGTAAATAAATAAAACAAAAAGGGGAGCGGGGCGCTCAGCACTGGGCGTCGGAAGTGGGCGTGAGGACGAAGATGGCGTCGTCGAGCTGCAGGACCGGCTGGTTGGGCGCCATGCCGCAGCAGAGATAGGGCACCCGCGAGAAGCTCTTCACCCGGAAGCCCAGCGGCGTGAACACCTGCACGCCCGCATCATCGCGTAACGCGCGCGTTTATAGTTCGTTTCACCTCTTTGCCTGTGTGTCGCGCGTGCCGCGTGTGTCGCGTGCGTGTCGCGTGCGTGTGTACCTTGTGGACCAAATCCTGGACGGCGTTCTCCCAGCGCGAGGAGTAGACCGGCAGCACTTCGTCCGGTTCGACCTGACTCCACGCCGGTCCGCTCTCCACAAACGGACAGAAGGGCAACACCACCGCCAATAGCAGCACCCCTGCAACACGACACGACACGACACGACACACGACACACACGACACACACGACACACACGACACACACGACACACACGACACACGCGACACACGCGACACACGCGACGCGGGTGTCAGTCAAGTCAGGCGTCGGGCCAAGCAACAACGGCCGGCCGGGCCGACCTGTCTCGGGTCGCAGAATGTCGCGGATCTGGCGCAGGAGGGTCTTGGGCGACGGGCATCGGTCGAGCACGTTGAGGCAGCTCACCACGTCGAAGGTCAGCTGGTCTCCGCTGTACGACTTGAGCTGCAGGCCCGCCGCCAACGCCTCCCGCGTCACCTGCCGACCACCAGCACGCACATCAACAACACGTCGTGCGGTGCGTGCGTGTGCGGTGCGTGCGTGTGCGGTGCGTGCGGTGCGTGCGTGTGTGGTACCTGCGGTGTCTGTACACAGGGGAACCCTCGCTCGCGAAGTCGCTTGGCCATGGCACCGTTGACCTCGGTGGTGATGATCTCCTGGAAGAACGGCCGGTACTTCATCGTCACGTTACTGCACCACCACCACCCGACCACCACCGATTCAGCTCCGCGCGCACCTGCCGCACCAGCCGCTTGGGTCCACGTACCCGTCACCAGCGCCCACGTCCAGCAGCCGACCTCGAGCCTCTACACGAGAGCATTTATTAATTAATATTAATTTAAAAATAGGATAATTTAAACCAAAAAATAAATAAAAATAGAAATAGAACTTTAGAGATTAAAAATAATAAATAAATAAATAGGGGAAGGGTGGTACCGTCGGCGAGGAGGGTGCGGATGTGTTGGGAGGAGAGGACGTGCATGGAGCCGATGCGGAGGAGGGCGTTGGTGGTGGTGAGGGAGCAGCACGAGCGGAGGCAGCACGACATGAAGTCCTTCCACAGGGCGCCGCTGCTGCCGCTCCACGACCGACAGTGGGCGATGAAGGCCTCGGTCTCATCGTCGCGGTCCAGCTGCACGAATCGCCGGGCCAACTCCTGGTTCTCCTTGGACGAGGCGAATCGGGCCATCTTGCACGCGTAGTCCTCCTCGGTGGCCACGTCCTCTTC
>CACVKS010001059.1:0-12140 GCA_902749335.1 Acanthamoeba triangularis
CCAGTTGGTGACGATACCGTGCTCGATGGGGTACTTGAGGGTGAGGATACCACGCTTGGACTGGGCCTCGTCACCGACGTACGAGTCCTTCTGGCCCATGCCGACCATGACGCCGGTGTGGCGCGGGCGACCGACGATCGAGGGGAACACAGCGCGCGGGGCGTCATCACCGGCAAAGCCAGCCTTGCACATGCCCGAACCGTTGTCGATGACCAGAGCCTGAACCTCGTCTCCCATTGTTGATGTAGTTGGTGGTGGTGTTGTAGAGTTGTAGTAAACTAAAGAAACACTGGCGAGACAGCGGCTTTTTATGTGGTGCGGTGGTTCCAGGTGGGCGTTGCCCTTGTCTTGGTGGTCCGCTTCCCCTGCGTGCTCGGGTGGGCCAATGCCAATGGAGGGTGAGGGAGACGCGTGCGCTACCGCGATTTCATTTTCAAGCTCCGATACTGCGAAACTACGTATCCAATAGCCTGCTGGAGAATAGACACCTGGCTTCTACAGCGGGGCTGGCGTTGTCCTCAATTTGGAGAAAGAGCAACTGCGCAAGGAAAGAAAACGAAAGAAATGCTTTTCCTTCGGCAAGCACAAGGCGGAGAGACGATAGGGAACTGTCAAGTGAGTCTTCATCGCAGCAAAAGGGGCAGGCCATAATGATTCTTGCAGCACATGAGAATGATCAGAGTTGGGCAGTCGCTCACTCAACAAAAAGAGAGGTGGTGGAGAGGAAAAAGGAGTCCCAGAGAAACGAGGCGCTGGCACGACCAAGGGGAGTAAAAAAAGGCGGTCGAGAAAAGAGGATACGGCACGGTGGATTCCCGGGTGGTCGCCCACCCCAGTACTAACACCGCCTGGCGCAGCTTAACTTCGCTGTTCGGATGGGAAGCGGTGCTTTCTGCGCAGTATGGCCGTATCCATCAGCTAGGGGTCTCTGCCCCCATACGGCCGTACCCAACAACCACGTGAACTTCATCCCTTGTGCATGACAACGTACCTAAACCCTTCTGGATGGCTTGGAGGTAAGCATCGTTTGTGAGGTGAGAGAAAATTGTATTTGTACAGACTAAAAGGCATCCTCCCTGTCCCTGACAGCTGCAACACATCACACAGAGGGAGAGTTGAACATCGGGTTGGTTCCCTCAGTGACGTTGTCTTCGAACAGACTGTTGACACCAGCCGCGTCGTTGCCTTGGCCATCCATCTCGACTGGCACTATCTCCTCCGGGGGCGGGGCAGCGTTCATCTTCCGCATCGCCAGGTACCTGAACTCAAGCAATCAGACAAGCGCCAAGGAATCACACGGGCTGCGGGCAGGTCGGGTTACCCAGCGGCCACAAGGCCAGCAACTGCGCCGACAACAACAGCTGCCGCAATGAAGCCACCAATGGCAATAGCTGCAGTCTCTCCTACGAAATGCCAAAACAAAACGGGTGGTTAGCCAAGGTCATGGTCGCTTGATTGAGTTGTAGGACTTACCGGGGCTGAGAGTGTCCCCACCCGACACGGGCACGGGATCGGTGCATGGGTTGCTGCTGTCCACCACCGAGTAGGCGATGTTGCCGGTGGCCTCGGCCTTGAACACCATGTCGACGTCCGATGTGTTCGTCGATAGGGTGCCGTTCTCAGAGAAGGTCTCCAGGCTCTTCAGGGTGCCAACGTCGTAGAGAACCTCGTCGTTCAGTTCGATCACGACATCGACCAGGTCGTTGTAGCCCCTGAAGACAATCACCATTAAAACAACAACAAATACCACTTGGAGGGTTGTTGGCTAAGGTGCGTACAAATTGGTGACTGAGACGGTGTAGTTCCATTCGAACGGAGGAATGGTGTAGGTGGCGTTGAGGTCCAGCACAAGCTGATGACCACCGAGGCAGTCGGCGTCGATGGCGAGGCCGCACTTCTTCAGCCCGCCGAACGCAAAGTCCTCCGAGATGGCGTTCAGCTGGTTGGAGACGCGGGTCGTCGCCAGGAAGGACGAGTAGCAGGGCATGCGGGTCATATTGGCCAGGGCCACCAGCCCGTTCACCACGATACCGCCTACACCAAAGAGATATGATAGAGTGAGCACCAATCCCGCGAGATGAGGCTGATGAATGCGAGGTTGGAAACCTTCAAAGAAGTTCCTGGCAGGGATGGTGTAGCCCTGGCCGAACTTGCCGTTATAGTACCACGGCGAAGTGATGTTCTCATAGTCGTTAGTGATGGCGCAGACCATCTGCGTGGCATCGTTGGGGTCGCACTTGGCATTCGTGTCCGTGTAAAAGATTTGACTGCGCCGTCCCCCCCCCAGAAAAAATATGGTTACAGAGGAAGGCGACCAATGGTTAACGTGGGCGGAGGTTCATACCTCACATTTCCACCTCGCCAGACGAGAAGGTTGATGCTGGCCGGCGTGCTACTGCCCTGAGCGGGGAAATCGGCCACAATCAGCAGATCACCTGCGGAAGATCGAACCGGCCAGGTTAGTCACTAGGTTGAGTATTGCCCCAGGAGCGCTAACATCATACCGTCCATGTGTTGCCCGTTGAAGGCGTAGGCCTGGCTGCTGACGGCACCTCCCGGTCCCACACGGCCGTCCTGGAAGAACCAGTACCCCACAGTTGCAGCGCCGTTCTGCGCCTCCCGATCCAGCCCAAAGTACATCGACACCCGACCGGTCGAATTGTCCGACAAGATCGCCGCGTAGGCGTCCAAGATGTTGCCCTTGTCGTTGGTGTTGAGATCTGATGTAGCCACGGATATCGTCACACCAGACGTTCAACCTCGGTCGAGGATCGTCTGTGTTGATGAGTGGGGAGTCACGTACAAGGGGTCCACCTCCAGGAGGGGACGTCGTAGGTGTCTTTGGAGAGGCCCTGGAACCAGGAGGACGGGTCCCTCTGCTGGCTGCCGGACGTACCGGTGAAGTAATCCTTCACGAATACCGAGGTAAAGGCCGAGTATTGACCAGAGTAGATTGAGTCCCTGCAAGTCCCCCAAATACACAGACACACCGATATTCGCTCGTTAGAAGACGACCATCCACTTGTTGTTCGATCGTGAGCAAGAACGTCTTGTACCAGTCGACTTGGCTGCTATTCACTCCGGCCGTAGTCCTGCCGTTCAACGCAAAGAGTCCGGCGGCCACGGACTGGGCATCCGACGAGGAGGCGAGGCAGCATGTGATGATAAGGGCGAGCGCAAGAATGAACCTGGTGGCCATATCGGGGGGTGTGGGCTTGATCCAGGGGAAGAATGGTATGGGCCTGTGTCTGTGGCGGTTTGAAGATGCACTGCTGTCGTACTTTAGCCGATTTTAAGGTACAGGGCCACATTTTCCCGCAACCAGGCCGCACCATCAACAATTGGGTGTGAGTGTTTGGTGTCCCCAAGACCGGGTCCTGTTTTACGCTAATGGAGGGAAGAGCAGACCAGAGTTGACCTAGGGACCATCGGGACGATATGAGGCAGGAGCTAAGACACAAAACTATTATTAACAGGAAAATGGTTGGAGAGGGGGGCCTAGGCCTTCTTCCGCCCGGCAGTCAGCCGAAGGAAAGTGTAGGCCAAGGTGTGGAAGAAGAAAAACTGCATGAAGAGAAAGAGGAAGGATGCCCACAGGCTCCCTTCGTCGTTGTTGAGGTGGAGGTCGTCCAGTGCAGCATCGCCAGCTGTGTGTGCGAACATTGTCAAACCAAATGCAAGAAAACATATATATATATATATATGTATAACAAATATATTAGTAATAATAATAATAGTGCGGCGTACTTGGGGTGCAGTTTTCGCCCGGCTTGCAGGTGAAGGTGAGGCCCTCGAGCTCATTTCTTGCCAATATCTGAAACCCGTATTTGAATGGAGAGAAATACTTGGCCCTGTGCCCCGCACAAAGTAAGAAGCCCAGTCAGCGCACGAACAAGGTCCAGGCCAGGTCGAGGAGCAGAACACGTACCATATGAGCCACTTGGGAATGGAGTCGTCGTTGAGGAAGAAGCCGCCGAGGAGCATGAGCGGAATGAAGATCATGGGCGCCATCGCCATCGACACGTTCATATCCGGCGCGCCGGCGCTGATGGCCAGGCCCAGCGCGTGCGCCGTGATGGTGATGACGATACACGCGGCAACGAAGATGAAGTACTTGTCGGCCTCCGCTTGGTAGCCCACCATCCAGTAGGTGATGGTGCCTTGCACGATCGGCACCATCGTGAGGAAGGGGATGTCGGTGAGGACCTTGGCGAGGTAGTAGGTGAGAGTGCTGTAACTGCCCGTCGAGTGTTCGCGGATGAACACCACCCGCTCGGCCTGGAACGCCACCAGGCAGCCCATCATCGGCCCCATCGCCATCGACATGGTGACGAAGAACAGCGAGCCCTGTCTGTCCGTTATGCTCCGTTGATCGTCTCCTAACTGCCGGCCATGACCATGCACACGCCAATAGGAGTTAGTTGATTTAGGTCCGATGCGCGTGAGACGTCATCACCGAGTGGTAAAGCGCCAGCAAAAGCGTACCTGAAGGTAGAGGAAGCCGACGAGGAGGGCCAGGAACAGCGCCTGGCTGAGCCGAGCGGGAATCTGCATCGGGTCGCGGGCTTGCATCATGCTCCCGCGTACGAGCAGGAGGCCCCATCGGTAGAGGAAGTTCGGTCCGCTGGCCACCTTCAGCTTCTCAATATCTTCTGTTTCCTGGCCGTTGTTCCGTCGGCGGCGGATGAAGGACTTGGTGATTGTGGAGCGGCGCATGACGGGCTCGCTGCCGCTGCGCTTGATGCCGTCGGCGTAGTCCCCGCCGTCCTCCGTCAGCGCCGGCAGGTTGTGGTTGTCGCGGAAGGCCGAGATCAGGTGCTTGAGCCGCTCCTCGCCCTCCTCCTTGCTCGAGATGTAGCTGTCCGCCTTCACCAGGTTCACTGTGTGTGGTTGTGTGTGGTGAGTTGAATTCTTAGAGGCTACCACAGAAAGATAGAACAGAAGGCGAGACGCACTGATGTACTCCGCGGGGTTGGTGTACTTGGGGCACTTGTAGCCGAGCTTGGCGAAGTAGGCCACCACGTCCTTGGTCGGTCCGTTGTAGACCATGTGGCCGTCGGCCAGCAGCATGAGGCGGTCGAACTTGAAGAAGATGTCCGTGCTGGGCTGGTGGATGGTGGTCACGATGGTGCGGCCCATGGCCGCCAGGTGCTGCAGCTTCTCTACCAGCGAGTAGGACGTCGATGAGTCCAGCCCTGTTGTGAATAGCGTATGTTAGCTACACGGTCCCATCCCGAGGCTTTGGATACGATCGTATGAAACGCACCGGAGGTGGGTTCGTCGAGGAAGAGGATCGACGGGTCGGTGATCATCTCCATGCCGATGCTCACCCGCTTCCGCTGGCCGCCCGAGATGCCGCGACGTTCGGCGTCGCCGATCTTGGTCTTCTGGCACTTCTCCAGGCCCAGCTGCGTTTTGTTGTGGCGTGGTTCGTATTAGGCGAAGAAGAAGAAGAAGAAAAAGAAAAAGGCTCGTTCTATACCTCTTCGATGAGAGCGTTGACCTTGGCGTTCTTGTTGCGCTCGGTGAAGGGCAGCTTGAGCTGCGCTGAGAACCAGAAGGTCTCGCGCGGTGTCAACAATGGGTACATGACGTCGTCCTGCGTGCCGGAAGGAAGAAACGTGACGTTAGGTTGGCCATTGATGAGATAACTCCACTACTGAGCCACAAGCACCAACACATACGTACCTGCATGACGTAGGAGCTGAGACGCGACCACTTGCGGTTGGAGATGTGGGCCTTGGGGATGTCGTTGACCGTGAGCGAGCCCTTGGTCTTGCCGCTTTGCACGCGGCCGGCGAGCAGGTTGAGCAGCGTCGTCTTGCCCGCTCCTGCCATGCGGCGGCCAAAATAGTATGATCAATTTAATTATTTATTTAATATTAATAGACACGTGTCCGGTCAGCGAAATTTCGTGTATCATAAAAAAAAAAGAAGAGAGCAAGTGGTGAGGGGCGGGTAGTGGCCAGGTGAAGTAGTGGCAAGGTGGAGAGAACAAGGGGGAAGTACCGGAGGGACCCATGATGGCGGTGACCTCGCCTGGTCGCAGCTCGCCGTGGAGGTCCTTGAGCAGGGTCTTCTTGTGCTTCTTCTGGAACGGGTTCTTGCCCTTGCGCACCTTGACCGAGAAGAACAGGTTCTTGAAGGCCAGCGTCACCGGTATGTGCTTGGCGGTGGTGCCGGCGCGCAGGCCCACGCCTGACTGGGTCATGCCGTCTCGTGACCCGGAACTGCCGTCCACCTCATCGTCGGAACCGTCCTCTTCCGACGACGAGTCAGTCTGTCTCTTCTTCTTGCCTTTCTTCAACTTTTCATCGTTGTAGGAAGGCGAGATGCCAGCGTCGTCGTCCTCCGCCTCGTCGTCACTGCTCGAGGTGGCAGCAGCCTCCAGGTCCTGCAGCTCCTGCGCTTCACCACCCTCTCCTTCTTCGTCCCTCTGCCGCCGCTGCAAGCTCATGATGATGGTGCGAGTTTGAGTTGAGTTGAGTTACCTAACTGCGCAGTTGCATTCGGCCCCTACAGCTTTTCCAACCAATCGGGCAGTTGGAAAAAGCACAGACACAAAGCCTCGGCCCTTTCGAGCCACGTGTCTTCGGAAAGGAGAACCAATCACGATCAAAATGGTGTAAAACAAAACTGATGTTTTTAGTTGACGGATATGTACAGACTCTTTGTGTGGTTGTGGGTGGCTGGCCAGGTTATCCAGGTTTAGGCCTTCCTCCTGCCGGCGGTGATGCGGAGGAGGACGTAGGCGAGGGTGTGGAAGAAGCAGTACTGCATGAGCAAGAAGAGGAAGGAGGCCCACAGGCTGCCTTCGTCGTTGTCCAGGCTCAGGTCGCTCAAGACTTTGTCGCCAGCTGTGGGAAATGTCGTGAGTTTGTTGAAATCGCTTGCGAGTAAGGCTGTGCCACGGTAGTGGGATGGGCACGTACTCGGGGTGCATGACTTTGTGGGGTCGGTGGAACAGGTGAACGTGAGGCCTTCAAACTCGTTCCTCGCCAGAATGTTGAACCCATACTTGAACGGCGAGAAGTACTTGATCCTGTGCGCATATGAGTGAGCCGGCGTGTTGATATGGACCGAGTGATGAGACGCGAGGCGACTTACCACATGAGCCACTTGGGAATGGAGTCGTCACTGAGGAAGAAGCCGCCGAGGAGCATGAGCGGAATGAAGATCATGGGCGCCATCGCCATCGACACGTCCAAGCTCGGCGCGCCGGCGCCGATCGACAGTCCCAGCGCGTGGGCGACGAGCGTCACGGAAATACACGCGGCGATGAAGATGAAGTACTTGTCGGCCTCCGCTTGGTAGCCCACCATCCAGTACGAGATGGTGCCTTGCACGATCGGCACCACCGTAAGGAAGGGGATGTCGGCGAGGACCTTGGCGAGGTAGTAGGTGAGCGTGCTGTAACTGCCCGTCGAGTGTTCGCGAACAAACACCACCCGCTCGGCCTGGAAGATCACCAGGCAGCCCATCATCGGTCCCATCGCCATCGACATCACCACGAAAAACAGCGAGCCCTGCCTGTCTCCTATGCTCTGTTGATCGTCCCCTATCTGTACATCAACGTTCGAACGTTGGGTTAGTCTTTGGTTCACAACGCCGGAGAAGACACCAAGAGAGGAAGCAAAAGCGTACCTGGAGGTAGAGGAAGCCGACGAGGAGGGAGAGGAACAGCGCCTGGCTGAGCCGAGCGGGAATCTGCATCGGGTCGCGGACCTGCATGATGCCCGAACGGACAAAGAGGAGACCCCATCGGTAGAGGAAGTTCGGTCCGCTGGTGACTGGAATCTTGGAGACATCTGTTGTGTGTAGCATGTCGGGGTGGGGTCAGACACATTATTGAACGGCCAGCGACATTGAGACTGGTGGGTACCTTCATCGCCATGGTGGTGTCGCTTCTTCTTGAGCTTGGATCGGCGTGTGAGGGGCTCCTCATCGCCGCCGTTGCGCTTGATGCCGTCGGCGTAGTCCCCGCCGTCCTCCGTCAGCGCCGGCAGGTTGTGGTTGTCGCGGAAGGCCGAGATCAGGTGCTTGAGCCGCTCCTCGCCCTCCTCCTTGCTCGAGATGTAGCTGTCCGCCTTCACCAGGTTCACTGTAGTCATAATAAAAGCCAGTTAATGCGTGTTCTCGACCTATTCCTTGACCGAGGTCAAAGCCAGTTCCCTCAGGCATTAGACAAGGCGAAACGTACTGACGAACTCGGCGGGGTTGGTGTACTTGGGGCACTTGTAGCCGAGCTTGGCGAAGTAGGCCACCACGTCCTTGGTCGGCCCGTTGTAGACCATGTGGCCGTCGGCCAGCAGCATGAGGCGGTCGAACTTGAAGAAGATGTCCGTGCTGGGCTGGTGGATGGTGGTCACGATGGTGCGGCCCATGGCCGCCAGGTGCTGCAGCTTCTCCACCAGCGAGTAGGACGTAGACGAGTCCAGCCCTGCGTGGCGCCCAAGTGAGAAAATCGTAGGTCAGCCTTCAAGTCAGGCCTTGCCAAGTGGTACGAGTGACACAAACGCACCGGAGGTGGGTTCGTCGAGGAAGAGGATCGACGGGTCGGTGATCATCTCCATGCCGATGCTCACCCGCTTCCGCTGGCCGCCCGAGATGCCGCGGTGCTCGGCGTTGCCGATCTTGGTCTTCTGGCACTTCTCCAGGCCCAGCTCTTCGATGAGCGCGTCGACCTTGGCCTTCTTGTTGCGCTCGGTGAGGGGCAGCTTGAGCTGCGCTGAGAACCAGAAGGTCTCGCGCGGTGTCAGCATTGGGTACATGACGTCGTCCTGCGTGCCGGACAGAACCACAGCAAAGGAGTGAATTAGCATAATGCCGCACTTGCAAGGACCAACATGCCAATGTACCTGCATGACGTAGGAACTTAGTCGCTGCCACCTGCGGCTGGAAATGTGGGCCTTGGGGATGTCGTTGACCGTGAGCGAGCCCTTGGTCTTGCCGCCCTGCACGCGGCCGGCGAGCAGGTTGAGCAGCGTCGTCTTGCCCGCTCCTGCCATACAAGGTTACCGTCTGGCCAGGTGAAGTAGTGGCAAGGTGGAGAGAACAAGGGGGAAGTACCGGAGGGACCCATGATGGCGGTGACCTCGCCTGGTCGCAGCTCGCCGTGGAGGTCCTTGAGCAGGGTCTTCTTGTGCTTCTTCTGGAACGGGTTCTTGCCCTTGCGCACCTTGACGGAGTAGAACAGGTTCTTGAAGGCCAGCGTCACCGGTATGAACTTGGTCCGCGTGGTCAGCTCTCCGTCGGACGCGGGGAGGTCGCTGCGCGATGCCGTGCCACTGTGGTCAACCTCGTCATCGGTCTCGGGCTCGCGGTCACCATGCCCCTTGCCGTATTCCATGGGCTCGTCGTCCCCATCGCTGGAGCCGATTTCCAGGTCGCGGTTCTCCATCTCCATTCCTGGTTCGTCACTGGAACTCATGTATGTGTGTAAGTCTATGTGCGAGTCCTTGGGCTCGCTCTGCGTTGGGGTGGGTGATGTCGAGGGCAGGCGGATAAGAAGGAATGATGCCCACCCGATCGGAAGAGCAGCCTTATGAAGAGTGCGCAAAGCCCCGAGGGGATACCACCGAAAATGGCCATCTTATTTTTGGACCAATGACGGAGATTCGCCCATTTCGATTTTTCGCCCTATCAGAAATGAGGATTTTTGGACCAATCGAATTGTGCGCGAGCAATGAAAAAGAAGCCAATCGCGTCGTGTACTTACTCGCCTGCTAAACTAACTGGCCGAAGACGAGTTGGGCCGAAGAAGAAACCAACCAACAACCACGGCCGTTCCCACACCAACGCCTGCGCGGCAGGAAGAAGAGTATGTGAGATCGTGGCACCCCGATATGGTTAGTTCCAGGAACCGCAAGCCACGCACCGGCGAAGGTGGTAGTCGCGAGCGAGCGACGAGCGGCAGCACAGGGTGAAGCCAGGAGACTGTCCGCCGACGATGGCGAGGAGTCGGCTTGCGAAGGAAGAAGGCCACTGTTGGCGACTCCRCAYGCGATGGAAGCGGCGGCGAGCAGGCCTGCTGCGCTCACCACCTCYTTGAGATCTGTTGGACCCTGCRGACGCGGACCGGTGGAATGGAAACATTGGGGGGGGGGAAGGGATTGAGATGATTTGAGTAGAGAATTGCGTACCTTGGCCAGCCGCAGAATGGCGCCTGTAGAGAGTAGAATCGAGACGAAATTGCAGGTGCCGCGCAGAGGCAGTGATTTCAAGTGGGCGTGAGGGCAGCCGCTCTTTGGCGGTGCCCCTCCCGCCCCTTCTCCGCTCAAGTTCGAACTTGCCGCGGTGCCCTCCACCACCGACCTGCGCCGTTCATCTTCTTCCATCTTGGGCCGGGAAAGGCCAACTTTTGGGATTGAGGAAAACACAGAAAAAAAGGAAGAAAAAAGAAAATGAGTAAAATCTAAATCTAAATCTAAATCTCATCTTCACCTGATGCTACGCAGAGCCGGCGGTACCCGGCGGACCCTCGCTGAGGGTTCTTACGTGCGAACATGCCGAAGTTCAGGCGTTGCCATTCGAATGGCCGGCACAACAGGCAAAGATATGCTCAAATCGACGAGCCGATCACAATCTCGATCGTGGGGACCACCAGTGGCCTTTTGCCGGCTGCATTCAACCTTTCGAGAGCAAGGAGACCGTCACGCTGCAGCTGACCAATACAAACTGCATCAACGAGATGCTGAGCCGCCCACCGTCATTCCAGTACTCCATCCCGCCGCACATCTCCTATTATTATTCATTTATTCATTTAAAAAATAATCGTGACTCGATGGTTGCAGTTTGCCAAGGCCGGCGGCAAGTGTGACCCAGTGGACTCACAGATATTCACGTTCTTGCTGTCGTTTCTTCGCCACCACCGTCTCGCCACCGACATCCGTCTTGGCGGCGGATGGTTGCGCGATCGGGTAGGTCGACCCCACGCTGCGTGGCGCATGCCTCTGTGCCTCTGCAGTATCGCACCTCACTCACACGGTCGTATGGCTGTCCAGTTGATGTTTCCCAATGCACGATTCAAAAGCCACGGCATGGACTTTGTGCTCAGCGACATGCAGGTAGTGTGATGCCAGCTTGCAGCTCGAGAGGGTTGACTGACCGACTGACCCACGTGTACACGCACAGGGCTCAGTGTTTGGCCAGCTCCTGGGTGATTACGCGCGCAAACGCAAACAGCAAAAGACGACAGGTGAGTGGCCGTCTCCTGATTGCAGTCGTGCTTCTGGCACCGCTGTACGCTCACGTTTGCGGCGAACAGGGGAATCAACGCAGGAAGGTGTAAAAATTGTAGCAAGGGGCGACAAATGGACGATGTGGTTTCTCGGCCGGGAGCTACGATTCGAGAAGCGAATGACAGATACCTGGGGCGACGAGGCTAGGTGGCGGTTGGTCACCCTCTTCATACCACGCCACTTCACATTGCATTGCGTCAGGTCATGAGACTTGCATTCTCTCTCGCTAACACTTCCCACTCTCCGCAACGCCATCGCACACCGCGCAGGCGAGACTTTACCGTCAACTCGCTGTTCTACCACCTGCAAGACCAAACGGTCGAAGATTACACACACCAGGTCTGAGTCCGAGTCTCACGTGCCCCACTCCTGAGCACTAACCTTCAACGATGACGTTGGATACCTCTTATATATATAAATATATATATATATGACCTGCAGGGACTCGATGATGTAGCGAACCGGCTGCTGAGAACCACCATACCAGCGGAGAGCTCGCTGTGGTACGACCCCGTGCGGATCCTGCGCGCCATCCGATTTTCCCGATCCCACCAGCTGAGCTTCGACTCCGAACTGGAGTACGCCATGGAGAATCAAGAGATCCAGGTACGGGTCGGCCTGTGGCTTTGGGGTTGACCGCTTCTGGCGATGGGGTGCAGGGCAGCCGTTGCTAAGTATTATGCGTCGTGATGGTCCAGAATCGATTTGCCACCCACATGCAACCAGCACGAGTCGAGGCGGAGCTGAAGAAGATGCTCATACACAAGAACAGTGTGTGGATGTACAAGAGTCTCGCACGGTACTTACGCCGCCGCCGCCGCCGCCGCCACATCTCTCACTGCGAGAGCTGCGTTGTCGTGTTTGCTGCGGGGCGCACTAGGTATAACCTGCACGCGGTGC
>CACVKS010001060.1:0-16918 GCA_902749335.1 Acanthamoeba triangularis
GGTCAGTATCTTCTTGGCGCTGGTGGTCATGTTGCTGTGTTCTTCAACGGGGGCAAGGCAAAAATAAAGAGGTCCTTCAGCGAACAAAACAAGACCCGTGACCGTGCGAGAGGTTGCTGTTGCAAGTGTGAGTTTATGTACATGAACTGGTGGTGGAGAGTAGACGTTGAGGTTGTCTCTGCCACCACCACACTTTAGGAGTAAAGGCGCAGGATGTCGCTTACGGAGTAGTTGTGCCAGCGGGGACCCAACGAGCGCTTGGCGCGTCTTGCTCCTCCAGAGGGCCTGGCAGGGGGCTCTGCTGGTCCGTCATCGTCGGAGACAGAGCCGCAGTTGTGCCACGTGTACGAAAGCTGGGGGTGATCTGAGTACTGGCCACCCGTTGGAGGGGCACAGCACACCACCCTAGAGGTGGCTTTATCGGTGCGGCACAGGCTGGGATCGAACCCACAGAGCTGTGCCACTCGGCTGTTGTGGTGAAGCAAGCACGCCTCGCTGAGATGTTCCAAAGCCAGCTCGGCAGTGCGGATGTGAGAGTCATCCTCGGCGATGTCGGCGAAGGCAACTCCTGCTCTGGTGCCCATGATTGGCAACTAAGTTCTTGTTTGTAGTGCTTTCTACTTCCCCATGTTTAACTATTTATTAGTGAGGCACTTCAAGGCTGACAAAGGAGTGCAAGACAGGCAACCTCTTCAACGTCACGGTGAAGTTGAAGGCGTGACATCACATTCTGTTCCTTAACTGGTTACAGGGAAGGTTGGTTACCGTTCACGTTCAGAAATGGTAAAATTTATTGGACCGAAATGGCAAGAGGGGTGGTTTCCTTTGTTAGGCTCTCTTCAAACTTGAGCAAACGTCTTTTCCTTCAGAGTAGAGAGAACAACCAGAAGGCAGGTCACATCAGACACCACATCCCAACATGATGCTGGAGGACATCGACGACTGGATCCCAGCGCCTGGCGACAAAGGCAAGGAGAAGAGCACGGCCACAACGAAGGAGAAGAAGAAGAAGAAGAAAAAGAAGAAGTTGGCGAAGAATCCGGGGGAGGGGAAGACACCACACGGAGAGAAAGGCTCCACATCAACAACGGCCGAAAACCAAGAGCCCAGCCCCCTCTCGACTTCACCGCCAGAATCCGTTCACCCGGCGCCTTCCCCTTCAACTTCATCGATGTCGACCCCAACCTCTCCTCTGGTCTCCCGGTCAAGGAGGAAAGATTCGCTACGGTGGTCGTCCAATGAAGTGCCCACCAGGACAGCCGGGAGCGATATTGTCAGGTCGAAGGTGGACCTGCTGGGCGACCTGGAGTCGAGCGGAGAGTTGGATTACTACGATGTTTATGATGAAGGCGAGGGAGAGGGAGACGAAGAAGGGGAGGGGACTGCGAAGAAGTCGGCAGCAGGCAAGGCCATATCGGCCCCGGATCTGAGCAGAGCGCGCAAGGTCGAGATGGTGGTTAGCAAGCTCTACGAGCTGGGCAACACCGCCCCACAAAAGAAGAAGAAGAGGTTCCTGCAACGATTCGGAATCCTGGGGGATATGGAGGTACGCTAGCTTGTCACTACAACCTTTTTGATGCCATGTTCGCTTCTTGTTGATGTGCAAACCTGCTTTTGTGCGATCAGCAGCAGCAGCAACAGGTGGAGCTCAAGTACAAGCAGCTCAACGACGAGATCCAGTCACTGTCGCACGAGCTAGCGCTGTCCCCTAGGGGCAGCCATGCCTCGCCGGTGCTCTCGCTCAAGGCCATGAAGCTGCTGGGCATGGTCAACCTCGACGTCACCTCTCCCCGACGCAGGAATCAGGACAGCGACGACCCCGAGTCGTCCGAAGATCTCGCGGGCGGGTCCTCACCGCCGTCTCAGTCATCGCCCAGCAGTTCATCAAGCTCCACGGCGACGAGGAGCAAGCCGGTGTCGAACAACACGGCCGTGCCCCTCAAGGCGATGAAGATGCTGGGCGTGATGGAGGGCGCCGGCTCGAGCAACAGCGGGAAGAAGAGTCGGTCGGTCATCCACCGCAGTGGCGATCGAGGACCCACGACATCTACTTCGCCTCCTAACAACAGCGGCAACCAGGCGGCCGACGACGATAACAGCAGCCCCGAGCCCGTCCTGTCACCGCTGGCCATGCTGCTGGACTGGAAGGGCCGGCGGGCCCGGTCGAACAGCAAGGAGGTGTCGCTGCTGGACAGCATGACGTCATCATCGTCGTCGGAGTCAGAGGCGAGCCCACACACCGTGCGCGTGAGGCGCGCCCGCACACTGAGCAAGGAGGAGCTGACGGACTCAAGCGTCGTGCAGGACACGCCGGACCGACGAGAAAGACGAGCCAGAACACTCAGCAAAGGTATCTGAAGCATGTTTCGTTGGGATTGAAGACATAAATGAAGCACATTGACCCTGTAGCCAACCACGTCTAGCACCTTGCTCAGTGTGCGGGCGCGCCTCCTTTACAGCGTCGACGTAAAACAAATGTTACGGGCGAAATTTCAGTCCAAACTGGCCGAGCGGGTAAGCTTGTGGGCGTCGAATGACCTGACATTTCCCTGGGACTCACTGGTTCGTGGTGAAGCTCCTCAACACCTCCCGTCGATATCCTCTTATCTTTGGGCGTCTGCAGCTCGACAAGAGACGGCCCGCAAAGCCAAGCTTTCTTTCAAGGTAGTTCGTCTCTGCCACAGCTTCTCGCCATCCATTCCACCCACGAGCATCAAATCAGGCACGAGGACGAGCCAAAGGAGTAAGATAGGGGGAAGGCATCCCTTTGAGAAGGAGCAAGGTAAGCTGGTACCAGCTCAAGCCTCTTGTCCATTTCAGTAGGCGTTGATCGATTGCTGACTTGAAGTAGCGGCATTTTAAAAAGCAGTAAATTTGCGATTCTGCCGAGAGCCGGGCAATGACGAGACAAGAAGAAGGGAGGCGACCGAGCCTCGGCGGCAAGGATGGGCACGAAGGCTCTACGTCCCCACTAAAAACATCCAAGGCCGAATTGGCCGAAGCCAAAGCCCGCGGAGAGTCTCCAACATCATCTCTCACGAGCAGCCCCACCAAGATCCATATCGCCCCGAGCCCCGAGAAGAAGAAGAAACTGCCCAAGCTGAAGATGATGAAGCAGGAGGTAGAAATGGAGAAGAGACCAGACAAAGAACAAAAGAAACAGCGGAGAAACGACGAAGAAACGACCGCCAAAGAGGCCGCAGACAATCGGAAAAGCGACGACAGTGAAGAGGTGGAGGATGAAGAAGAGAAGGGCAGCACCGAAGAAGAGAGCGAAGAAGATGAAGTGCGGGCGGTAGACAACAACAACAGCGACGCGACCGGCCCCGTGGGCTCCGCCGGCGGGTTGTTCTTCCTGCGCCGGAGCCGGCGAAAGACCAAGGCCCGACAGCAGCAGCAACAGGAGAAGCAGAGGGAGGTACGCCGCGTCGAGAAGCGCCAGCAGCTCATCAAGCTCAAGCGCCTGGTCGAAGGCGACGCCGCGCAGCCTGTCGAGCTCGAACTCCCTGGCAGCGGCCAGCGGGAGCGCAACGTCGAGTTCGTCACGAAGAAGGCCGCCGCGCTCATGAAGTCCAAGGAGGACAACGGCGACGAAGAAGACGGTGGCGACGGCGACGGAGACGGCGGTGAGGAGACCACAACGCCGAAGGAGCGGCGGAAGAACAGCCTGGGCTCGTTCGGCTACGGGCTCTGGGTGCCGCCATCGGGTCGCCGCCGGGCCATGACGGACTCGGAGCTGGTCATCACCGAACACCGGCCCGACGGCGGTGTCACCGATCTGCCGGCCATGCGCCGCAAGGGCTCGCTCACCAAGGGACCCCTGGTCACCACCTTCACCCTGCAGCGCAAGGGCAGCGACAACAGCAAGTCGCCGCCGAAGAAGGAAAAGGAAAAGGAAAAAGAGAAAAAGGAAGAGAAGGAGAAGGAGCGGAAGAGGAAACTGAAGAACCTGTCGCGATCGGCACCGGCCGGCCCAGTGCTCTCCTCCGAGGACGATGACGAAGAGGACGGCGAAGAGGACGGCGAAGAGGAGGATGACGATGACTCTGAAGAGGACGAGTTTGGAGAGGACGATGATGACGATGACGACGAGGACGACGAGGACGACGAGCGCGCTTGCCGATACAACCAAGACACGTCTCCCGCCTTCCGCAATCGTTGTACGTCAAAGGAGGACAACCGCCGCAAGGACGAAGAGTTCGTTCCGCGCGCCGCCTTCCTCGATCTCGTCTGTACGTCACTCGCTCGCTTGCACACCAGGCCCAAGGCAGCCCCGCAGCGCGTGTTGCTGACACTCGTTCCCGCTTTCTCTCGTGATTGCATGTTATTGCACGCTGCAGTGCTGGAGGCCAAGGACCTGTTGGTGCTCAACAAGCGGGCCATGCGGAAGCTCTTCAAGCACAAGCTCTTCGCGCCCTTCTTCACCGTGAGCGTGGGCGAGAACACCACCCGCACCAAGCGCACCACCATCGCCAGCCCGACCTTCAACCACCATCTCACCTTGTACGCAAGTTTATCTATGCGTGTGCGGTGTGTGCGGTGTGTGCGGTGTGTGCGGTGTGTGCGGTGTGTGCGGTGTGTGCGGTGTGACTGATCCGATCGGGCATCTACAGCGTGTACCAGGAGGGCGGTGAGGTGGAGCCCACGCTGTCAGTGAAGCTGTTCTACCGCTGCCGCACCAAGGCCCACCGCGCGCGACGGCTCCACGTGGGCACGATGGAGGTGCCGCTGGCCCGGCTGGCCGCCGGCAAGACGCACGACCTGTGGCTGCCCATCGTCCCCACCTGCGACCCCACCCCACCCTAGCCACCACCCGATGACTAAATATTTGAGATTCTTTCCTCTCAGATCCACAAATCGCTGGACCAGAGCGCGGGCGCGCTGAGCGCGCTGGGCCTGCCCTCGCTGGCCGTGCCGCTGCGACTGCAGGTGGGCGATGTCATCCTCTTCCACTGCTCTCAGCTCGCCTCGCACGGCGCCAAGCTCGCCACCCGGAGCCGAGTACGCCACCAACCCAAAATCAATGCACTCCACCAGAGACCAACCAAAAATCAATCCGCTCACTGTGTTCGTCTGTGTGCAGTGGGACCACGTGGCGATGGTGGCCAAGCATCGGAAGCGCGAGGGTCTCTATCTGTTCGAGGCCACGCGGGACGGCGTGCACCTGTTCCACCTCGACCGACGCCTGGCGTTCTACCTGGAGTCGCGCACGGAGCTCGGCGTGCGACGCCTGCGCACGGAGCGCACGGAGGAGATGGAGGCGGCGCTGCACGACTTCGTGGCCGAAGTCGACGGCCGGCCCTACAAGACCAACCCGCTCGAGCTGCTCCGCGCCTTGCGCGACTCCAACGAGTGCGACAATCTTGACACCATCTTCTGCTCGCAACTGGTGCTCGTCGCCCCCACGACACGACACGACACGACACGACACGACACGACACGACACGACACGACACGACACGACACGACACGACACGCGAGCAAGGGGCTGATGATGTTTACTTGGCGGTTGGTAATTGCAGGTGGCGGCTGCCTACCAGCGGATGGGCATTCTGTCGCAGGAGCTGTGCTCGAACAACTACCTCCCGGCCGACTTTGCGACGGCCAAGATTAGCGACCACCTCATCGGGGCCGAGCTCGACGAGGTCGTGCTCGTACCGCCCGTGCGCCAGAAGGGCGGCCTCGACGACGATCAGCCGTTCGGGAGCGGCGTGGGCGGCAGCGCGCCGGGGAGCTTCCAGATTGGCAGCTTCCCCTTCTGAGCTACCCCCCCCTGTACATATCCACGACTATTTATATATAACATATGCACAAACACAACCAAAATACAGATATCTGAGGACCCAACATGCTGTGATACATGCATTATTGGTGTTCACAGGGTGCTGTTTTTACAACATTTGACCTTCTCCACAATCTCACCTGCACCATCATGAGGCAACACATGAATTGTGAGTGGTTCAGTGTTAACGACACAGCAACAGCCACAAGATGAGAAGAGGGGCGTACAGGCTTCCTGAGGGTTGAGAGCTTCGAAGGTGTGGGTGACGTTCTCCTTGCCCTCCTCCTCGAATGTGAGGGTGAACTGGGAGGACTTGGTCTCAGACACCTTGGCCTCCACCACGTTTTTGATCAACTTCCACGTGGGTTGCTACAAGATCCCAACCAAGAAGAAGAAGAAGGTGGTGAGTCCCTAGCAAAGAGAAATACAGATGTGTGACAAGGAAGGATGAGGCCGTACGCTTCCGCTGGGTTCGCCGCTCTTCCTCTTGGACGCGTTGGTGATCCTATCGCGATCGATGCCCAGCACCCGCTCCTGCTTGATGTTGAACTTGGTCATCTTGGTCACCTCGTACCTCTGCACCACAAATAAGGACATGGGTTATTGTTTAAGGTGGCGCTACACGTGGGCACTTGGCGCGGCCTCGCACCTTGTGCCGGAAGGCCTTCTCCTTGTTCCAGAAGGTGAAGGAGGGCTTGCCGAAGGGCGTGTCCCGCCCCTCGTCTTCCTCCTCGTCGTCATCGCTGGGCTCCTTCGAGTCGAGCATGTTGGCTTGCGACCTGAACAGGGTCGGCATCTGACGATACATTGCCTCGTGTTCAGTGGACCGCGCACAACCGCACACGCGCCACAGTATGTCCTTCACCTTCAGGTGCTTGCCCTTCTCAAAGGTCTGTGCGTGGGCGTGTGTTGCTTACATCAGCGAACTGGTGGTCGCTGACTTTGGAATGCGTGGAATGTAGGCACCTGGAACTGGTCGGCGCCCATGGCGACGCGGAGGAGGCGGGGCGAGGCGATGCTGGTCGCGGCGCTGGTGCTGGTGCTGGCCACGGACTTGACAAAGAGCGGCGAGTCCACAATGCAGAACCGCAGCTGCGGGAAGCGTTTCACCTCCACATCCGCATTCAGCTCTACATTACGACCGGGGCATGATTACAATATTACAAGGGCACACTGCAACAACAGGGGCGGGCGTACGTGGGGTGTCGTAGTCGGGCGTGCCGTCGTCTTCGGCGATGCGCAGGCTGTAGGCCTGCGGGTCCATATTCAAGGGCATCCCCACCTCGCCCGCCTTCCGCCGCACCTCCTTCAGCACCCGCTCCACCGTGGCTCCTGCCCCGCACCGTTGTAAGAACGGAACCAGAGACGATGATAAGGGGAGAGAGAACCTTCGGGCACGCGAACCCGCAGTGGGGGGACCTTGGCGCCGGTCGTGGTGGTGCAGCACACGTAGATCCCGACGGCCAGCGCCGTCTCCCACTGGCTGATGGCGGCCGACAGGAACGACTTGTCCGCCGCCGCGCTTGGCTGCTGGCCGGCACTCTTGGATAGCTGCCCGCCCGAGGGGCTGGGCCGCCCCGCGGGCATCAGCACCACCTCCTCCTTGGCGAACTGGAGGCCCTCCTTCTTATGGGCCGCGGCTGCGGCATGGCCTCGGCCTTCGTCGGCTGCACCGCCGCCGCCGGCCCCGACTCGCAGGCCGCTCTGGCCGGGCGGCTGACGCTTGTCGCCCACCGGCGCGGCCTTGGCGGCTTGCGTGGTGTCGCCCTGCGCGCCGCTGTCCTGGCTCACAAAGTCGGGTGACTCAGCCACCATCACCTCGCCGACCACGCTGTAGACTCCGTCGTTCTTGCTTGTGACGACGTTGTTGATGGCTCGATTCAAGTTGTTGTTGGTGGCGGTGGATGATGAAGATGAAGATGAAGAAGATGAAGAAGAGGGGAGGCGCTTGATGTGTTTTTGGTGCTCGGCGTCGTCGTTGCGCCAGGCGCGCTCGTCCCTGAGGTAGTCGAACATGTTGGGGTGGACCAGGTCGTGCTTGTTCTTCATGAACTCCTCGCGGTAGAGCTGTTCCTTCATGGGGTCGTCCTTGTAGTGGACCTTGCGCCAGTCCTTCAGCACCCGCATCACTGTCGGGAGCTCACCAACCGACAACATCTTCTTTTATTCCTCCTTCTTCAACTTCCTCTCGATAATCAATTGTTATTGCGCTGTGTGAGTGTTGTATCGTGGAAAATACTCTAAAAAAACCTGAACTTGAGTTACCTGGTAACCACTACATTCCAAACCGGACCTCCAACATTCTCCACATTCCACGCCACAAGACCTGTAGTTGCGTGTGTCGTGTGTGTCGTGTGTGTGGTGCGTGTGTCGTGCGTGTGTCGTGCGTGTGTCGTGTGTGTCGTGTGTGTCGTGTGTACAATGAAGCGCGCATGTTTATTGCGCCGGCGGCTCCGTCGAATCGCACCGCTCGAGAACGTACAGCGTGATTCGCATCTCGTTGAGACCCATCAAAAACTGCGCAGCAGCGGAGATGTGGCGGATGGTGGTGGTAGTCGGAGAGTTAGTCCGCCAGACGACAATGAGGAAGGGAAGGGGGTAAGTACGCTGTGGGTCTGAACTGTTCGCCACAGGTGCGTGGCCTTGGCCACCACGTTCGTCATCAGGTCATCGTCCGCCGTAATCAGCAGCGCCTTCCTGCACTCAGCCACCAGTCAGCCAATCGGCACACGAAGCAAGCAACGGTTGGCGTACCCCTGCAGCTTGGTGACGCGCGCCAGTTCCTTCAGAGCCAATGGATAGAGGACATGATTGCTCTTTTAATGAAATAATAATAAATAATAAATAATAAATAATAAATAATAAATAATAAATAAAATGTAATGGGATCAGCCAATGAGTGCACGCAACGCATCAGAGCGAGCGACAGGTGCAGGGTACTTTAGTGGAGCCGGAGCGAACGCCGAACGGGAGATCGGAGATGACCACGTCGACGAACGACGAACGGATGGGCAATCGCCGCACGTCCCATTGCACAATGTCGATCCAGGGACACCGCGGGGCGACTCGCTCCTGTCACACACACGCACACACGCACACACGCGTGGCACGCATTAGTATGTGGTGCGTGCGTGTGTTGGCGCTCCAATAGCAGAAATGGAAGCGAGGCGCAATGTACATTGTAGAGCTGCAGGTTGTTGACTGTCTTGTTCACTTCCGACTTGGCACGATCCGCGCCGATGACGATCGCCCCCGGCTCGATCGCCGCCGCGTGGATGGGCAGGGTACCCACCCCACAGAACGGATCTGCGCGCGAAACGTCAGACACATGCGACACGCGACACGCGACACGCGCGCGTGTTGGGAGCTAGTTACCCAGGACAACCTGGCCGGGCTTGATGTCGGCGAGCAGGATGAGTGAGTTGGCGATGGTGGGCGAGAGGGCCGTTTTGCCCAACAAGGTGACGAAACCCTTTTGCCTGCGCCGCTTCTTGCGGCCGCCGGGATGGCCCGCATAATTCGAATTGCCGTCCTGCGACCGCGGTTGGATCAGCCACGGGTGCGCGCACGCACCACCGCACACGGCGAAAGGGGAAAGAGCGGGGAGTACTGTAGGGCGGTGTGAAAGGGAGACGCCAAGGATCATGTCCGCTTTGATGACGTTGACGTAGACCTCGAGTTCGTAGGTCTTGAGGGAGACCTTCCAGTTGGGGAATCGGTCCACCATCCCAGCGCCAACCGCTCTGCATGTGCGCGACCGCGCAGGTCAGGCCACGGCCACGGCCAATCGCGGGCGCGTGTAAAAGAAAAGAGTCGACAGGGATCGTACCCTGCGACGGCGTGGGACTGCCACATCTGTTCGCCACGGCGTCGGCACGAACACCGGAACTGCGGCGCAAACGAAGTCGAGCTCGAGAGCGCCGTCGTATCGGGGTCGGCCCCCGCCGCGGCATCGACGACCTGGGCTTCGTCTGTGGTGCTGGCCCGGCCGAGCTCTCGAAAGTGGCGCGCCCACACGTGCAGGGCCTGGTCCCACTTGGCCGCGTCGAGGCGGTCGCGTACGTGGTGTTCGATGGCATCGAGGCCGGACTCGTCCTGCGGGAGGCCGACGATGTGGTCCAGGAAGACGAAGACGGTCTCCACGGTGAGCAGCCCGCCCAGGAACGCGGTTCGCGCCCGAAGGGCCGAGATCGCCTCGCACCTGGGAAGATGGAAGAAGATGAGGCCGCTGCCTTCTTGATAGCGGACCAATCTGTCGGCCCATCCATGAGATTCCTCCGAGGGAAGGCCGGCATCAACCTTAATCTCGGAATCGCCTCCCATTTCTATCCAATCGCGACGTAATCGCGATTTCAATTCATCTGCCGCGATGAACTCGAGACCCTCCGTCACCTCGCCCAAGTAGAGCATCGTGTTCGGCGGCGCGTGCACCGAGTCGCCATTCCCCAGATCGACGAAGAACTTCGACTCGTCCAGCGCCTCCAAACCTCTCTTCATCTTCGTTTACAAAAACAAATAAAAAAAATAAATATATATCCTGCTTTAGAGGAAATAAATTCAATAATAAATATCAATAATTAGAGCTGATGAAGATGAAGGGCACAATATGTGTTGTTGTTGTTGTCGAACAGGGAGAAGAGGTCTAGAGTCGCTCGTCGGCGTCGGAGTCGTACAGATCGTAGCCGTCGATGTTGACCGCGGACGCGAGCGAGCTCATCTCCTGGTTCATTCGTCGGCGTCGGCGCACGGCCAGCACGACAACGATGAGGGCCACGACCAGCACCACGCAGACCGCCACAGCCACGCTCACGGCGACCGCCACGGGCAGGGCCACGTCGTCCGACGAGCCCGGCTTCGCGCGCACCAGCAGGCCAAAGTCGGTGAGATGGTTGCAGGCGCAGCGGACTACGATGCGACCCGTGGCGTCGGTCGTGTCGGCGTCCAGGAATCGACAGCCGCGCCCGCTCCACTCGGCGCCCGCGACCTCCGTGTCCAGGAATGCACAGGCGTCTGTATCCGGAATGTGCCAGGAATGTCAGCCACCGACTGACGCCGATCCACAACGAATGCGAAGCGTTTCTGGAACGTAC
The DNA here is from genome assembly GCA_902749335.1 of Acanthamoeba triangularis. Classification (NCBI taxonomy): domain Eukaryota; phylum Discosea; order Longamoebia; family Acanthamoebidae; genus Acanthamoeba; species Acanthamoeba triangularis. The sequence continues at coordinate 10,873 of CACVKS010001060.1, forward strand.
ACTCATAGTCGGAGCTGTCGCCCGAGTACTGGGCCGAGTCGAGCAAGGGCAGGGAGATCACGATCTCCTGCGAGAGATTGGCCACGGGCACGGCCGTGCCGTTGGCGTTGAGGGCGACCAGGCCGTAGACCTGTGATCCCAGCTGCTTCTTCCTCTCGTCTTTCACGGTGGTGGGCACGTCGGCGAGCGGGAAGGGCGATCGCGCGTAGGTGGTCATGAAGAAGTCGGCACACACGCCCGCCTGCGCGTTGAGCGACGAAGGGACCTTGAACACGGCCCTCGTGCCGTCGGCTTCTACCGCGCCCGCAAGCACGCTCCGCTCGCAGCAGCCTGATGGTCGGAAATTGTTAGCCCAGTCGGTGCACCTATCTCGCAGGAACTGTTGGGCAACCACGTACCGGTGAAGAGGGAGAGGGACATGGACGATGCGGAGTAGGGGTCGAGGTCCTGGCCGCACACGGCCTTGCTCAGCTCGACGGTCGCCGCCGGACCCAGGACCTCGGGCGCCACGAGACCGTAGCTGGCCGGGAGCGTCGACTGTGGCCGGGCGACAACCAGGTCAGTCCGTGACAGCGTTCAGCAAAGAAAGTCAAGAAAAGTCGAGCGTACGTTCTTGTCGCGGCGGAGAGACTCGGCCTTGACGAGGAGGTTGCTGAGCACGCCGACGACCGAGGCCATCAGGTCCTCGTCGGAGGCGCCCAGCTCCTGCGTGCGGCGGGTCATCTCCTGCGTGGCGTTCAGGGCCTGCAGGCTCGCCTCCTCGCTCAACTCTGCATTACGTTACACATGTGTAACGTAAGCTCACCGGCGGCGCCATCACCACCACATCGATGCTCGTCCTCGTCTCCGCGCCGTCACCTGTTGTGTCCCGGTGTGTTGTGTGTGTCGTGTAATGAGCAAACGAAGGACCGCTGGAGAGACTGATACATGTCAGGGGGGCGCGCGTACTGTCAGTGACCGAGGCGTAGAGGGTCAGCGCGTGGCCGTTGGCGGCGTCGCCCATCGGGAGCGCAGTGATGGCGTGCGGGCTGGTGCCGGCGTAGAGGATCACCGCAGCGTCGGCCTGCTGGTACCACACCTTGTAGGCGAGCGGGTAGATCAGGGTCGGGCTGTCCAGGTCGAGCCAGCCGGAGAATTGGAGCGCGAAGGGAGTAGTCGCCGCCAGGCCCGACGCGGGCGTGCTGGTGAAGTTACCCTCCACCGGCGGAATGTTGGTGGTCATCGTCGCCTGCGCAACACCTGGAAAAAATGAAACAACACACATGCACACGTCAGCTTCGACCGCACGCGCGCACCGCACACACCGCACACGCACGTACCGGTGAATCCGTTCTCGTCGGTTACGGTCAGCTGGACGGTGTACTGGAGGCCGACGGCCAGGGCGCCACGGCGCACGACCAGGTTGGCCGTATCGAGCGTGGCGGCGCTGGCCAGCGTGGAGGCGTTGAGCGCGAACCCGGGCGGACCCTGAAGCAGCGCCCACTTGTAGGTGAGGGCACTCGACGTCGAGTTGACCTGGCTGGTGATGGCGTTGGGCTGGTTGACGTTGACCCGCGCCGGCGCCGCCAGCGTAACTACCGGGATTTCGGTCGACGCGCGGACGATGGCCGTAGTCGCGCTGCCGCTCCTCTGGGCGTCTGATCAGGAGAGGAACCAGAGCCGCGTCAGTCTGACGTCAGCGCAGTGTTTGATGCGGTGATGGGGAGTACCAGGCTGGGAGATGGTGACGGTCACGAGCACTGGCACGCCGGCCTCGAGCAGCGGCGACTCGATGGTCACTGCGCCGTCGGACTGTGCGGCGAGATAAGCGGCGATCGGGCATTCGCCGGCGGTGGCGTCGGCCATGGCGCACGACCAGTTGTAGGCGAAGGCCGCAGGGCCGCCGCCGCCCGAGAGCACCTTGGCGACGAGGGTGGTGTGGGACGTGTAGGGAATCATGCGCAGCGAGCCGCCCAGGTCAGCCACGATCGGTTGGGACTGCACCACCAGCTGCACGCTGGCCGAGCTGTTGAGGTTCGGGTCGCTCGAAAGCGAGACCGTAAGCCTGCATGCAGAGGAATAAGCGATAAGATATTCAACATTCCAGAGGAGAGAAGAGAGGAATGCAACGTACGTGGCCAGGAATGTCTGGCCGACGGGAAGGAAGTTGGCCGGCAGGACCAGGTCGCGCTGGTTGAGCGACTGCAGCGTGTTGACCGCAAGACCGGCGTCAGGGCTCAGACTCCAGCTGAAAGCCAGCAGCGAATCACCGGCCTGGGCGCAGGCTGCTCAGGAGGCAACAGAAAAAGTGAAGTCAGGCAAGGCCGCCCTCGGCGTACGCTGTGTGGAGGTGGAGAACGTACGATGGGAGGCCGTTGCGGCGACGGTGTTGGGCTGGCTGGCGACGATCGACCGCTGGGCGGTGCCGAGCGAGACGAAGGGCACCGGCCGCTCGGGGATGGTAAAGTTCTGCGTGCTTGAGTCCTGCTGGCCCGAGAACGGGTCGGCGATCGTCACGCTCACGCTGTAGTCGACGCCTGCCGTTGCACACCACCACGCCACCGCATCAATTCACACCCAGACACGTTAGCTTCATTAGAAACGCAAAGAAAAGGCAAGTGAATGAGTAAGTGGGTGTACCCTTGGGCAGCGAAGCGAGGCTGATCGTCGCCTTCGAGGTGGTGATGCCCGACAGGAGGCCGGCCAGCGGCATATCCGGCGAAGACCACGCATACGTTGGATTACCGATCGCTGGTGATAATAAGAAGAATGAAAAGAATATCGCGTCAGTGAAGGAACATAACCAGGAATTAAGGTGGCGCGGGAGGTGGGGTCACCTCGGCTGCCCGAGGCGTCGAAGGTGATGGACTGGGAGCACGAGCTGACGCCCGGGATCGCGAGTTGCGCGACGGGGCCGACGGGACTAGCCGGCGCGGCCACCTGGATGGTGCCCACAGCGAACGGATCCGTGACGAGCGCGCCCTTGGCCCGCACGGCACCTACGGCCGAGTTGAGGCCGACGCTCTGCCCCGGCTGCAGCGGAGGCACCCTGGGGAAGAAGATCGTCATCTGCGAGTCCGTTTGCCACGAGCACACGGCATCTGTAGTTGCGGTCGTGTGCGGTGCCATTAGTGGCTGGCTTGGGCCACAGTGGGGAATGGGTGGGGAACGCACTGGCGCCAAAGAGGTCGGCGGCGTTGGACCAGATGGCGGAGCACGAGGTGGAGAAGAGGCCGGCCTGGTCGGTGGGCGCGGAGAAGGTGACGTCGACCGCCCGCCCGGTCGATCGGAACTGGGCCGAGAGGAGCGTGGGCGGGAAGCACCGGCGGCAGCTGCAGAGGCCCGCGCAGGCTCGCGTCAGCGGCCACGCCTTGATCGTTGCATTGCAGGCGGCCGGTCGCGCAGTCGCGGGCAGTTGCTGTTGTAAAAATAAAAGAAATAGAATTAGCCTTTTGGTTTCTTCCTTTTCAAGACAAATAAAACAATAGGGGGGGGGCATTACTAGATTGACGATGACGGGCGACTGGAAGGACCGGCAGAGTCCATGGTAGTCCAGCAGGACGGAGTTGTCCTGTACCACGATCCGACATCGGGGAGGTGAGAAGCGGTCTTTTGAAGAACCTCGAGTCGGGGGGGGCGAACCGCGGCGCTGAACTGGGTGACGGCGGTGAGCGCTTCGAAATCGGCAAACTGGCGCAGCGCAGAGTTGCCCACAAGCTGGAAGTTGCTGATGGAGGCCAGCGAGTTGAAGCCGCCAAGCTGGACCAGGTTTTGGTTGTACTGTGGTACAAAGCGAACGGTAGCAGACTTGTTAGCCTTGATTGCAATGCCACGGCACTGAATTGAGGGAGGTACCGCGAGCTGCATGAAGTTGGGTACGGCCTTGAGAAGCGGGAAGCCGGTGATGGCGGTGATGCCCAGGCGCGACAGGGACAGGTCGTAGGTCAGGTCGGTGAGACCGGCAAAGGGAGGGATGGTCGTGAGGTTGCGGCTCGACTGTGGTCGTAAACAAACGCAATCGCCATGGACCCATGTGAGCACGGGAGAGAGAATGAAACTTGTTTCGATCGAAACGACCCGCAAGTCGAGTGTAACGCACCGAGAGGATGACTGCGGAGGCCGTGCGGAGGGCGCCGATGCCGGTGAGGCTGCGCAGGCGCGAGTTGCCCGAGAATCGCAGGGTGCCAACCGTAGTCAGAGATGGCAACATATTCGCCATTTCTGTAACGTTGCCATTATACTACATTATCCAATCAAGATATATTAGAAACATCTACAGATAGACACATACTCATGTACATAGAGAGGGAGATTATTGGAGAAAGGAGAGAAGGAGCACGTACGTTGATGCTAAAGGTACCGTTGACTCGCTGGAGCGCGGGGAAGTTGGTGATCGACGTGAAGCCGTTGTTGTTGATGTCGATCGATCGGGCCGTGGTCAGCTGCGAGAATCCCGCCCATTGTCCAACAGACGGGTGGAACTGTCGAGATTGCCAAACAAACAATCATCATGAGCTCAACTTCACCTCTCACACACACTTGATGGCAGTTCATACGTCGATGCGGAGGGTGCTGATGCTCTGAAGGCCCGCAAAGGCATTGAAGGTAACCAGTTGCTGATTCCAGCTCTGCAAGAAGTGGGGACAGGTGAGATAACGAGCAATAGGTGATGGTCGGGCAATTTGAGGCGGGGGGGGGGCAGTACGATGATCATATCTCCAACCGACTGGACGGCCATGAACGAGTTGTTGACTGACTGAAGCTGGCCTTGGCTCTGCGATTGGAAGAAGTATTAAAACTTCGGACATCTTTTGCGTTCACCTTTGGGGGAAGCACGTACAGCGATGGACAGGGTGCCGGCCACCGTCAGGAGGCTGTTGAAAGCATCGTTCAAGCTGGTGAGGTTCGAGTCCAAGGCCTGTGAAGTGCAAGAACAACGCCGGGAAGAGATCGGCGCGGTGAGTTCACCAGGAAAGAATTTAATTTATAACCAGCCAATTGGCCGAGGAGATTATAATGAAATTGGGGTAAAACGCACTTGGATAAGTAGGCTCCCAGACACGTAGACCACGGTGGCCTGGAGGCCGCACGAACTCTGGTTATGGGTAGTAGGGAGTGAGTAGGAGTGGTCAGGCCAGAGTAGATGGTACCGGTTAACGCGTACGATATCTTCGGCACCATCGACCACTAGATCGCCTTGGCAGCTCCCGGCGCTGTAGTCCCCAACACACGCGCAACCGCCTTCGGCGGAGTTTATACCGAATGCGACGAGCATCAACAAGACGCTCATCAGGGCGACCACCTGCCCCGACCCAATCTTGATGGTGCAATACTGCAGCATTGTAGAAAGGTTGTGTTTGTGTTGCAGTTGATCCCTTGGTCTCTCTCCTGGTGGCTGTGTAAGGTCTAAGCGGAGTCAGAGGGATGTAAGCAAAGAGGCCCCTTCTTCGGGCTTGTGGGAAACAACAACAACAACGCTGCGAACGTACGTTCTGTGAGTGCTTCCGCGGCAAGAACTCTCTTGAATTGGTGTTCGTTCTTTCTCGCGCCGTGTGTGCGGGTTTTGGGAGTGTGATGTGAAAAAGGAGGAGAGATCAAGAGAGGAGTCTTCTATGTTATTTCTGCGGGCCCGGCGTTATGCAAACCGTGTTCCTCTAACTTTTTGGGGAGACTAGTGTCCGCCAATCACTTTTTATGCAGGTTATTTCCATTCCAAACATTCCTACATCCTCCACCGCCCATTGGCCGCGTCCCTCGAACAAGGCGAGGAGGTTCCCCTTCGGGGCCCTCCCCGAACACGAAATTGACCAGCACACTTGGAGTTTGTGAGCTCGCCCAACCTCTGCCCTGCAAAAATAAAACAAGCTAATCCAGGAAGACTTCGGTGTTTTTGACACTTGTGACGTGCACGGAAGGTCCTTCTTGTTGGTGTTGTTGTGGTGTTTACATGTTGTCACTGCTGCGGCTGGTAGGGGCTCATGGGGGGCGTGAAGACGGTGTAGGGCGCCGACGTAGCCGGAGACGCGGGATGCAGGCCGGGCGTGGGCATCATCAGCGTGGGGGTGGG
>CACVKS010001061.1:0-12133 GCA_902749335.1 Acanthamoeba triangularis
CTCCTGGAGCTCCTGGAGCACGTGATCAATTGCACGGCCCAGTGACGTGCGGTCGGTGATCTTCTCGGAGGAGCTGGGGAGGGACAGCGCCGCGGCCAGCGACACCACCCGCTTCCTGGGCGGAGGCGAGGAGGAGGCCTTGGTGGCGGCGGCTCCCTTCTCGCTGGGTTCCTCTTCCTTGACTGTGCGCCGTCCTCCGTGAATAGGAGTCAGAAGCCCAGAAAAAAAACAGGGAAAAAGCGAGTAGTAGTGGTACCGCTGACCCCGCTGGGCTGGCCGGCGTCTTCGCCCATGAGCTCGGCGTAGAAGGAGGCCAGAGCCTCGGCCTTCTGTTCGTCGGTCTCCTGCTTCACCTCCGCCGTGGCCTCCTGCTTCACCTCCGGCGCGACGGAGTCTTTAGAGCTGGCGGGCTGCTCGGACGGTTCGGACTTGACGGCCTCATCACCCAGTCGGTGCTCGTGCTGCTGCTGCTGCTGGGCCTCGGCATGGGTCTCGGCCTCGAGATCCTCCTCCATCGAGGGCACTTGCATCGCGTCCTCCTCCCCTTTTTTCCCCTCCTCTTCTTTCTTCGCGCGGGGCGTTTCCGCCCTCTTGGCCTCTCGCTCCTCCTCGCGGGGGGCGGGCACCACCAGTTTTTTCTCCTCCTTGACGTACGCCGCTTTGCCGAACACGACCGCCGTGTTCTTCTCCTCGCGCATCAGGTCCCAGTACTGGACCTGTACACGCACACGGTGTGTCAGCCGAGCACATCAGTGAGCGAGCCAATTGAGCGGATGGACGTGGCTCTACCTTGTTGGTGAGCCGGAGCACGTCGTTGAAGTCCTTCTCCACCTTTTCGTCGAGGTCCGCCGGCGGAGGAATGCCGGCGGCGGTGTACAGCGGACAGTCGCTCTCGAGTATATGCACCTCTTCGCGCACCTGCTTGATGAGGTTGAACACCGGATTACCGATCGTACCTGTGGTGTTGTTGTTGTTGTTGTTGTTGTTGTTGTTAGCCTACAATTCTAACTTGCCGCCAACCGCGGCGACCAAGCGAAGCAGGACCGCGCACCAGTCACGACCATGGCGCCCAGGTCAATCTCGCCGCCCAGCGAGCTATTTGTGTTGACTCGCCCGCCGACTCGATCTCGCGCCTCCAAAACTGTCACCCTACGAAGAAGAAGAAGAGCGTAAGCGACGCAATGATTGGGGGAGGCGCGGCGCCCAGGCGAGGGGAGGGTGGGTGGATCGAGAATCGAGGGAGGGAATACTGATAGCCGAGGTGATGAAGATGCTTGGCCGCCGCGAGACCGGACGCGCCCGCCCCGAGTACGATGACCTTCTCCTTGTTCCATTCCYTCCGAGGATTATCGAACACGCCCGTGTTGATGTAGCCGTAGCGCGTCAGGAAATCGTGCGCCAGCTTCGCCGTCGGCGCGTGTTTAGCCTGCCCAGAAGAGACACCCACCACCGCCACAATCAGCGTTGCCCCGTTCTTCTCGAGAGCGGAGGGCTAGAGGAAAGATGAAGTACCCGAAGGCCCTTGATGGCTTCGGCGCGGGTGAGGTACTCGTGGGGGTTCTTGAGCCACTTGCAGAGCACCGAGTTCCTGACCACCACGTAGGCCTCGGGGTCGGCCGCCGCAGTGGCCGGCAGCTCGCGCTTCTCGCGCCACGACAGCGCGCTGGGCGGAAGCCCCACCTGGGCCGCCGCATCTGCAAAAAGAAGCCAAACAAGACAAACAAGAAGAAGAGACAGAGGACTGGTCAGTTAAGAGAGAGAGGGAGAGGGAGAGTTCACTTCAGCACTGGATGGGCGCACACCGTGTTCTTTGTTGTACTCCTCCCTCGCCACGCGCTCCTCGTCAAAGTCCTCAAGGCCCAGCCCGTCCAGCTCGCGCTGCACCTTCTTGGCCTGACGATTGCGCAGCCGCCGTTGGTAGGAAAGGCCCTTGTCCTTCTTCTTGTCGCGGGCAGAGCCCTCCCGCGGACCGTACTCGGAAACATCTGGGGTGATGATGAAGGGGAAGGTGTTCATGAATTTTCGATAACTGCGGGGGCGAGCGGGAATGGCAGGAAAGCGTACATTCGGTGTCCATGTGCGCAGCACTGCCGTTCATCAAACAGGGCGGCCGGCTGTCCACGTGGGGAACTGGAGCGAGGCGAAGCACTCAGCGCGCGTGTCGATGAATGGAATCTAACGGCACCACCGATAGGTGTTTGGGCTGCCTTTTCCGCATTTATTTCTTTCATTCTCACCGCGTTTTCCTCAATAATTGGAATTCTTCGAGGCAGCAACGGTCAAGACAATAATGGCGGGAAAAGCTGGCGCGCAAAGCTGGAGCGTGGCGACCACCTTGCAACGCGCAAAGGAAAGATGAGCGCCACCGTCGTGGTTCTGCCGTCTAAGAAGAGAAAGCGAACCGCGAATCAACAGCTGCGAACCGGTCTGGATGGAGGCTACTGGAGCGGGAGAATGAAGGGATCTCTCGCGCCGTCAGAGGCTGTGGCGCCGAAGAGAACGCGAAAGGTCAAGGTCATTGTCACTTCGGAGGTACATCTGCGTGCACGTACTTTATATTTATTTATATTGGCATATTTTATGCATATAATGAGTATTCATATGATGGATTGGTCATCGTGCAGGACGAAGACGAAGGTGAAGATGATTGTTTTCCGAAGGCGAAGCAAAACTCGCTGGCCAGCCCCACAAAATTAAAGACACGAGCGCCGTCTTCCAGCCCAGCCCGAACGAAGGGCCAGAGTAAGAGTCAGCTCGTCGACTTGACCGTCGACGATCTGTCGCCCAATCGATGGCCGAGCATCCATCAGTCCTGCCCTGCAGCCTCCCCCACCACATCCCTGGCATCCCCTCACGCCACGGACCACTCAACCACCTCACCACCACCGCCTAAGCTGAGCGCTGGCGGCGCTGATGATGACGGTGAGCTCAGACACACGCTTGGACCCTACCTCCTCGAGAACCAACGCAACGAAACGCGACAGCGCAACCAACGCCACTTCCGCGAGGTGTCCCTCTTTGCGCTGTGCGTGGACGTCATCGCTGGCATCGAGTGGACGCCGTCGCCGTCAGTCATGTCGGATCCGGGGGTCGCTGCGCCTCATCAGTCGCCCGTGGCCAGGCCCCACTCTTCGCCCTTTGGCTCGCCGGTGCATTGGCTGCCCGCGCCTTTCGCATCCCCGGCACACTCGCTGCCTCTCCAATCCGAGACCGTCGGCCTTCCGCTGTCGCCGCCGGCGAAGCGAGTGGTGCTGGACGACGCGATGGTGAAGCGAATCGTCGAGCGCTGTCGGAAGACGCAGGGCAGCTTGCGGCCCTTCGTCGGCTTCTTCGACGCCGATGCCATCACCAGCCTCGACCTGAGCGAGTGCAGGCTTGGCCGAGGCACGGTGGTTCCCTTCCACGGTACACCACACACCACTCGACACAGCACGCACACGACACGCACGGGCTCTGACCAGTTGAGCTTTGGCAGAGTTCAGTTCGCTGACGGAGCTCAACCTGGCGTCCACCGATCTTGGGATGAGTTCCCTCAAACTGGTCGGATGTACGCCACCTCTTCCGCATCACTGCTCTGATTTTCTCGTCGCACGCAGCAGCTGGTGCCGTCGCTGATTGACCGTGCCGTACGTTCATGCACGCGCGCATTGTGGGGGTTGGGTGGTGGTGGTGGTGGTTTAGGTCTGCCGGGTCTGGTGAGACTCAACCTGAGCAACATGCATCTCAACGACGCGCATCTGGTGCCCATCGCAAGTACGCATCTCGCCTCGGCCCGGGGCGTAAGGTCTACCCAATTGGAAATTGACTGCCCATCTCTCATACTCGTATTCCATCGGGCGGTCCACGCAGAGCTCGCCCAACTGAGAGAGCTGAAGGTCGCCCGCAACGTCGACATCACAAACATTGGCGCCAACGACAGCATCGCCAGTACGAGCACCCAAGACCCAAACTTGTCCAACAGCACACTATTATGAAATTTGTATTTTTATTGCTTCATATTTATCCCCTGGCCAACAGGGCTGAGCCGATTGCAAGTGCTCGATGTCCAGGGAACGTCGATCTTCGTCAGCGCTCTGTGCCGCCTTGTTGGTACACATCGCCGACTCTTCTCTTTGCTTCCCCTTGGCCGTTGTCGCTGAGTGATGGTCGCGCGCGCATGAACGTACGGCATGCCCCACACGCCTACTTGACGTGTCGCAGCGCGACTGCCCGACCTCCGCTTCCTGCGGGTGGCCGAGCGTACCGAGGAGTATCTGCGCAATCAGGCCGAGGTCTACGCCTGCCCCGATCTCACCGCGTGCAAGGAGGAGGCCCAGCTCCTCTCCGTCGCGGAGCTACGAAGGCAGCTGCAAATCCTGGAGACCACGGGTACGGGAGGGAAGAAGGCCGAGCTGCTGGCCCGGCTCGAGAAGCTGCTCGACAAGCGAAAAGAGGAGGAACCACTCATCCGCATCGTGATGGCCCGGCAAGACACCATTGTGTGAACCATGCTCCACGAATGTACAAACAACGACTAGCGACCGGGAGGCCACCTTCCATTGCCCGCGCTAGCCACTGCTCCTCTTCAGCCCTTCTCCCCCCGAGGCATGTCCGCCTCTTGCGTCCTCACTCACCGGAGCGGATCACCCCTGTCGAGCGTGGGCCTGAGGACGGTAGTGGGTGTTCGAGCTGGCCGCTTCTAACTCCCTGCGCAGGGAGGCGTTGGTCTTGTCGAGCTTGTCTTGCGTGCGCCGCCACTGCTCGCGCGGCTCTGCCCTGCGGCGCTCCACGACCTTTCCTTGCTTGTGCTGCTGTAACTGGACCGTCTCCAGCTGTCGCTGCAGTTCGTCCCGCCGGCGCTTGTTGGTCTGGTGCTCGGCCTCCAGCCGCTGCTGCTCCCTCTGTGCCCGCCTGACCTTCTCCCTCTGCGCGCCCACCTCGCTCTGGCAGGCGCTGATCTCGCGGGTCACCCTAGCCAGGTCCGCGGTCGCGGCCTGCAGGTCGGCGGTGGCTTTGTCCAGCCCGATCCGCGTCTGCTCGACGGCGGCCTTGGCCGCGTCGTGGCCCTCACGCGCCCGTTGGTGCGCGGTCTGGGCCTCCCGGTGCTGCTGGGCCAGATCGGCCCGGATCGCTCTGCGCTCGTCGCGCCTGAGCTTGGCCTCGACCAGCGCCTCCTTGAGCTTTTGGTCGTATACTGCCGCCGCCTTGCCCTCGGCCTCGAGCCGCGAGTGAGCGTCGGTTGCTTTCATCTCGTTCTGTCGCGCGAGGTTGCGCCTCGCCTTGGCGCTCTCCATGGCGCCCTCGGCCCCGTGTCGGTGGGTAGTCTTGGCGCTCACGAGGTCGGCGGCCTGATGGAGGCCCGTTCGGGCCGCGTTGGTGGCGGCCTCGGCGGCAGAGGCAGCGTCGGCACACTCAGCCTCCTTGGCCTTGGCCTGGCCGACGCGTTCCTGGGCCGCGCTGACGTCAGCTTCGGCGGCTTTCATCTCGGCCTCCGCCTGGGCCTTGAGCTGCGCCGTCACGGCGCTAAGGATGCCGATCGCTGCCGTGACGGCCATACCAACGGGGCCGCCGGCCAGAGCGAGCGGAGCCAGGGTGGAGGCCGCCTGGGCGGCATCCGCCGGCGCAGCGCTCGGGGCCGCCGCCTTGCGCTGCTTGTCCTCGGCCTTCCACGCGGCCTGCTTGACATAGGTGTCGCCGAGGCCCTGCACGGCGGGGACAAGACTGCTCACAAGGCCGAGCTCGGCCGCCTTGGACTTGGCGGCCTCGAGCCGTTGCTGGGCGGCGGTCAGCGCCGCCAGGGCCTGGGCCGCCTCCTGCGCGGCTGCCCTCTGGCGCTCCTCGGCGGCGCGCTGTTCGGCCTCGGCCTTGGCCAGCTCGAGCTTCGCCTTGGCCTCCTCAGCCTGCGCGTCCACGTCAGCGTGGGTGGAGTCTGAGCCAAGGGAGAAGGGACGCGTCGTACCCGGGCGGCTTCTTCGGCTGCCTGGGCGGCTTTGAGGTCCTCCTTGGCAGCGATCAGCTCGTCTTCCCTGCGTGCCGCCTCGTCTTGGGCGCGCTTCATCACGTCCGCCGCTTCGGCGCGCTTGGCCTCCACTTCCTCGATCTGAGCAGATTAACAACGGATCAGTGGTCACGCCCACCACCGCCACCTTCCTGATCGTGAACTCGCGGGAGGCAGCACGGTACCACTTTCTGGGACTCATAGCACTTGATCTCCTGCAGACGCATCCTCTCCTCGAGCGCCGCTAGCTGGAGCTCGGCCTGCTGCAGCTCGCGCTCGACCGCGGCGAGCTCCGCGGCCAGCCTTTGCTCCTGCTCCGCCGCGGCCTCGAGCTCACGGCGTGCCTGCTCCAGCGCCGCACACGCCGCCTGGTACTGGGCCTCGGCGGCCTGCTTGTGAGCCTGCAGTTCGGCCTGGGCCTCCTCGAGCTGCTGCTTCTTCTCCTGCAGCTCTTCGAGCTTCTGCTGCTCCTCTTCGGCCTTGTCTTCGGCCGCGATGATCTCCTCCTCCAGCTCGGCCAGCCGCCTACATGCAGTGGTGCCCCCAAAGTAAAAGCTGACGTCAGCAGAGGCCAAGGCTCAGAGAAAAAAAAAGTAGAACAAAAAAGATTCGAAAGAAGATGAGGGGCGCCACCGCTCCTGGGCCTTGATGTCCTTCTGGAGAAGGTCGATGAGCTGTACGAGGTCGTTGCGGGCCTGCTCGAGTCGGTCCAGGTCGCGCTGCGCGGTGGCCAACTGGTCCTTCTGCCACTGGGCCTGGGCGTCGGCCGACTGCCGCAGCACCTGCTGGAGGGCTGTCACCTCCTCGCGCAGCCGTACCTGCTTCTGGGTGAGGCGTGCCACGCCAGAAGTGTTGCTCGCCTCTTCGTTGGGTTTGTCCATGTGTTAGATGTGAGTAACAACTATTTTACTCTCAGCAAAATGTCCAACGGAGGACATAAAACAAAAAAACCACTTCGGCCGAACTAAAATTCTAAAAATGCAATATTGTTTTTTGTCGACAGAAGCTGGAGAACCGCCCAAACCAGACAAGCTGCACCATCACGTCCTGTAGGCACCCTTGTCGGTAGGTTTGAAGGCGGCGCTTGTGCGTTGGTAAAAAGCTTCGGCGCCACGCTTGGCGTCCTGCATGGTCTTGAGCAGCTGGTCGAGCTCCTCCTTCTTCCGCAGCGCCGTGGCGCGCGCAGCCGTGGCTATATTGAGCAGGTCCTTCTGCTGCTCCAGCTTGCGCTCGGCCGACCGCTGCTCCTCCTGCAGGCGTGCGAGCTGGCTCACCACGCCATCCTTCTGGCGCCGAATGAGGGCCGTCCTGGCCTTCTTCTCGCGGATCTCGCGCTCCTTGTCCTTCACCTCGGCCGCGAGCGCGTCGCAGTTAGCCGTGGCGTCTTCGAGCTGGACGGTGATGGCCTGCAGCTTGCGGCCCAGCTGCTCCCGCTTGTTGCTCTTGGCGCTGGCCTCCTCGGTCATGGCCCGGACGCGCAGCTGGACTTCCGCGTGGTCCTCTTCGAGCGCCGCCTGCGCCGTGATGGTGCGCTCGCGCTCGTGCTTGGTGGCGCTCAGCTTCTGCTTGAGCTCGACGAGCTGCTGGCTGACCGCCCGGTGCTTGCCTTGCGCCGTGTTGAGTTTCTGCTTGGCGCGGCCGGTCTTGCTCTGGAGCTCGTTCATGCGATTGAGCTCGCGCCTCGCGCTGTTGCGGGCCTCGCGCGCCTTCTCCGTCATGGTGTCGGCGCGTTGGCGGTGCTCGTTGCGCTGCGAGGTAAGCTGGTTGTGACGCTGCCGGTTCTTGTTGATGGCATCGCGGATCTGCTGCCTCTCGGCCTCGCGGGACACCGTCACCGTACGCTTGGGGCAGCGGCCCTCCGTGCGGGTGTAGTCCTGGGTGCTGTTGAGCTTTTGCTGCAGTTGGGCTTCATCCGCATCCAGCTGCGCCATCTCCTGCTCGCACCGCTGCGCAGCCGCCCTTTGCTTTGGGAGAACGAATGTGGTGAGCACCAACTGCTATCGTGAGCGTGGTTTTGGCTGCGAACCTCGGCGGCCTCTTGATCGAGGCGAGCAGCTTCAGCTTCCTGGTGCGCCTTCTCCTCGCTGGCCTCGCGGTAGTTGCTCTCCAGCTCGTTGATGAGGTCTTCGGCGTTCTCAATGGCCTGCTCGAGCTCCTTCTGCTCGGCCGAGGCCTCGCGCGTCTCCTCGCTCACCGCACGGAGCCTGTCCTCGAGACGACGCAGCGCGTCGGCCAGCCGCTTGCTCTCCGCCTGCGCACAGCCACACGCCGCGTGAGCCACAGGCCATCATGGACCAGCCACCACCGGTGCTGGTTTGCGCACCTTGATCTTCTCTGCGGTGAAGTTCTCCTGGCGGAGACGGTCCTGAAGGTCGGCGATGGCTGCTGCGAGGGCGTCCTCCTCGCGCTTGGTATCGTCCATCTCCTGCTTGAGACGCTCGGCGGTGCGCTTGAGCTCGCTCAGCTTGCCGGCGACGACCGCGTGCTCCTCCTGCTTGCTGCGCTGGTCCTCCATCGCCGCCTCGATCTCGCGATCGACCGCCTCCAGCTGGGCCTGCTGCTGGACGAGCTGGTCCTCGAGGGCGCGCGCCTTGTTCTGCGCCTCGTTGAGGGTGGTCTGGATTTGATTGATCTTGTCCGAGTGTTCCCTGGCCTGTTCGTTGGCCAGGCGCGCATCGGCCCTCGCCTGGTCGCTCGCTCGCTTGGCGTCCTCGATGCGTTGATCAACGTCCTTCAAGCCCCTCTCCACTTCCTGGGCGCTTACCTGCACAGGACGTAAAGGCATCCAAGTCATAAAAATCGATTTCAATGCGCACGCAACAAATCGGCGAGGGGGAAAGAGGTTGTGGTACGTCGTAGTGGGCCAAGCGGTCCTGCATGTCCTGTTCACCCTGCAGCGGCCTCGCATCGAAGTTGAATGCTTCGGGGTTACGCGTCCTGCGCTGATCTTTGGTTGCATTATCCATCCTTCCAGGGGTGATTGGTTGGATAGATGGAGATGAAGGTGAAGCTAACAATGAGTGATTGAAGACTGGACCGGCCGGGGTACGAGGATACCCTCTTCAGTTCGGCCGAACCCCCCCGCAATGCCTATTACTATCCTTCAGCGAACCACTATTAATAGTTCGGCCGAACGCAGCACAAGCACGACGTGGTCCCCTCGGTAGCCCACCAAGCCTTCGATCAGTGACCCAGCCTGCAGCGCCCTTCGCTAAGACATCTCGCCGACAATGGATGACCAAGATGCTCCGCGGACTCTGGCCCTGCGAGCCATCACTGCCCTCGTCGTGCGAACCCGCATCAGCGCCGACCCTGCCGCACAGAACCAAATGGCCACCGATCTGCTGGCGATTATTGAAGATTTGGCCTTCGAGGCCGAAATGGGCAGCGCCTGGGGCGAGGAAAAGCTGGAGACGGCCCTTGTCATTGCCCCCTCCCTGCGGGAGATCTACGCGCGGCTCGAGAGCCTCGGACTCGACACGAAGCTACGCCTGGGCCTCGTGGCCCTCTCCGCCGCCTCGCTCAACCAGGCGGCCGCAGTCGTGGCCCGCTCGGCCCTGCTGCTCGTCCTCGAGCTCGCTCAGGTACTGTTTCCCTGTGTGCTCCCGTTTTCTTGGCCTGCCTGGACTAACGCCGCGGGTGGAGCAGTCAGTGCCGTCGGTGCAGCCGGCTGGTCTAGCGACCTCGGGCGTACAGCAACAGCAGCCACGGCCACAACAGCCACAGCCGCAGCAGCAACAGCAGACACAGCAGCCACTGCCGCAACAGCCACAGTCACAGCCGCAGCCGCAGCAGCAAGCGGCTCAGAAGACGGCTCTCAGCGTTCGGATCTACTGCCGCAGCGATGAGAGCCACCAGCGGCTGAAGAAGCGGGAGGCGGCGGTGGCCAAGGGGCTGCGAGAGAAGGGACTCGCCCACCAGATCGGCCTCGTGCTGGCCGGTCACGCCAAGGAGCTGTTCGACCGCCGGCTCGTCGTGCAGGAGAAGGCGGCCCAGACCTCCGCGGGCCGAGAACAAGCCCCCAGCTTCCGCGAACCGTTCATGTACCACTACCTGCCCGAGTCGGTCACCATCCGGCTGTCACCGCGCGACGCTGTGCAGCGACTCCACGAGGACATTGGACTGCTGAAGCGGGACGCGTCGGTAGACATTGACGGCGATGCCCGGAAGCTGGCCTCGGAGTACACGATCGCCGACGTCAAGGTCATCAAGAGGGACGGTGGCGACGGCGGTGGCGGGCGCCCGCAGAAGGACGATGACGACGAGAAGCGGCTGCTGAAGCGGTTCCACCGCTACGTGCTCTGGCTGGCCAGCCCGACCAGGCGCACGTTCCGGTTCGTGTCGAAGCGGACCATCGCCAGGGGCCTGGCCAAGATCACAGAGCAGCTCATCGGAGTGGAGGACCTCACGCGCCGGATGAACAAGTTCTTCAATCTCTTCTCCTCGCTCGACTACAACATTCCACACGGTACCACCGACACACGACGCACACGACACACGACACACACGACACACAGCTGACAACATTGGCCTGGCTGATCGCAGGTGTGCTGCTGTATGGACCGCCGGGCACGGGCAAGACCACGATCGTTGAATTGCTGTGCGAGTACCTGGACGTGCAACTGGTGGCCGCTCCGCTGGCCTCGGGCGACTTCAACAAACCGCTCATGGGTGAGAGCGAACGCATGGTGGAGCACGTCGGCGAGCGCGCACGCGTCGTACGTGTTCTGCCGCCTGTGGCTGCTCTTGCGGCACGCACGCAGATTCTTACTCGCTTCATCGACAGATACCGTGGCAGTTCTGCGCGCTCGCCATCGACGAGATCGACGGCCTCGCTCCAACGCGCGACGCCAACGCCTCGGGCGGCAAGGTCGACTTGCTCAGCAAGATTCTTAGCATGGTTGGCGGTACGACTGATCTCCTCTCCGGCGACCCCCTTTCCCACCTGCTGCGTCCAGTGGCTCACCACCTCACACGTCATCACCACCGCCACCACCACACAGGCAACCAGAATGTGAGTAATTTGGTGCTGTTTGGATCGACCAACCGCTTCGACATGATGGACGAGGCCTTCCGCCGGCGCATCGAGTTCAAGTTCTTCGTCGGGAAGCCCAGCTTCGAGGCGCGGCGCAAATGGATCGTGTGGAAGATGCTCCAACACGCCATCCCCCTCGGCAGCCGCGCCATCGTTCCCGTGGCCCAGCACCTGGCCAACGGCGGGGCGTCGTTCCGCCGGCCGAGCGAGGCCCTGCGCTTCGAGCAGTACGTGCCGCGCGAGTGCGAGCAGGCCATCGAGAACCTGGTGTCGCTGACGATCAACTTCTCCAACGACGCCATGCGCATGCTCATGCGCATGCTGCACGAAGCGAGGGGAGAGGAAGAAGGCACCGACCGGCCCATCGACGACGCCGAAGCGCTCGAATTTGTGCGACGGATCTGTCAGGCCGAGCGCATCTTCCTGGGGAGTCGGTTCGCGCCCGACATCCTGGAGAGCGTGCGCAAGCAGCTGCCCTCGTTCGACATCCCCATGATGCGCAAGCTGTCGCAGATGCTCGACAGGGCCGAGCAAGACTCGATGACCATCTCGCGCCCCGTGCGGCCGGGCGGCGAAGACGCGCGAGCAGTCGGGGCTGAGAGAATGCGCTGCACGCACCGGATGCTGGTCGACTTCTCGAGTGCGACTCGGCACCAGTTCAACGTGCAGATGACCATGGATCGCCACATGAGCCCCGAGCAGCACCAGATCTTCGCGCGGCTGCACAACCCGGAGGTGGACACGCAGTGGATGATCCGCCGCAAGGACGTCGAGGCGCTCAACATCATCCAGAGCACGGGCATGCGCCTCACGGCCAGCGAGCAGCGGGTCTTCCAGGACAGCCACTACGAGGAGGCCATCGTCACGATCGAGGGCCTCGTGCGACAGCTGGAGTCCAAGGTGCAGCTGCACAACCTGGACATCGCCAACCACTCCCTCGTCGCCGACACGCTCGTGCCCGTGCTGGCCGACAGCAAGGCCGCCGCCATCCACGGCGCCATACACGACTTCATCGAGCATGCCGTGTCCGCGGTCACGGACCGGTGCGCGGCCGACGGCCAACTGATCCCCGTGGAGAGCATCCAGGAGCTGCTGTCGAGCGAGCGAGAGCTGGTCTTCTC